>VZTT01007744.1:0-15395 GCA_013400855.1 Buphagus erythrorhynchus | reverse complement strand
CCCCCCAGTTTTGGCTTCCTTGCACTGTGAAATCCTTATAATTTTTATTTTATCCTTGTTTCAGGACCATTACACCGATAAAATCAAGGCAAGCTGGACAGGGAGCAAGTCTGCCTATGTAGGTGAGTTTCCAGTCCACTCTGGTTCTTTTCTTTCATGCAAAACACAAAGCAGCACGACAGGTCCCAAACCCTGGTGATTTAATCTTATTCTGGAACAGAACAAATATAAAGTCCTTGGCAGGATTGCTGACACTTTTCACCTCATTCTTTTAACTGCCTGACTGCTTTTGGGTTGAATTTAGGGGGGCAGAAAAACCTGCTTTTCCCACAGAAATTAAGCTTTTCCTTGTTTATTCCCCTGATTAGCCTGCAAATCTTCATCATTTCTGTATTTGCTGTGCTACGTGTATTTTTTTTTTTGACCATCAAAAAAAAAAAAAAAGCGAATTATTTTATATTCCCCCCATCCTTAAAAACAGGCACTTTGATAAATTCCTGCAGCCAAGGAGGTGGTGAAATCCTTCCCACCTTCCCAGTTTTTGGAGCTGGAGATACTCCCAGAGCATCTCCTGTCAGTGTCCTCGGCCTTATCTGTGCCAGACAGAGAATCTGCTGAAGGTCACAGAACCTGGGGCCAGGCTGCATCTCGTGACTGCCAGGCTGGAGCTTTCAGCACAGCCCTCTGCTGCTTTACAGCCTGGTTTTGATCCAGCTGAAAGTCTCTTTGCAAAAAAAAAAAATTAAAAAAAAAAATACTCTTTGGAGTTTTCCCCTTTTTTCCCAGTGGGAATGAGCTGGGCAGTGCCCTGTGGGGAGGAAAAGGAAATTTCTGTGGAGAAAAATGCCCTGCAGTTCATTGCCTTTTCCAGTGACTTCAGGCTGATGCCTTTAAAAGAAAACTGCTCAGATGTTTTTCAAAGTAACCTTGATCTAAAAGTCACTTTTTGTGTGCTGAAGATACAAAAAGCGGAGTCAAAAGAAACACAGAGGAAAACAAAAGCAGGTTTTTCCACTGCTCCTCTTCCAAAATGTGCCTTGGATTTGACAGAATCCCACAGTGGAGGCTGACTTTGAAAATCAAAGGGAGCTGCAGCCCAGGTTTGATCAGCAGGATGGTGCTGGAATAACTTGTGGAGGTTATGAAGGAACACAGCCTTAATTAAACACCCAGAGCCCCAAGTCCCATTGAAGATCTTGGGAGTTTTCTGTTTCCTTTCATTTCACATCATTAAGGATTTTAATCCCCAATTAAGACATTGGCAGCATTAGTTATAATTAAAAAAAAAGATCTCTAGTGTAGAACCTCTCACTACTTTCAAGTGTAAATTCTCTGAATGAGGAAACATCACAAATGGATGTTCTGTGCTTTAAGGGGTTTTTATTCTCTGTTTGCACTGACAGTTTACCCTGTGCAAACCAGGTGGATCTGCATGGCCAGAATTCCCATTTCTCATCCAGCCCTGGCTCCTGCACCTCCTCTGGGAGCAGAGCTGGGCCTTGCTGGACCTTTCCTGCTGGAAAATTTGGTTTGAAATCTGAGCTCCCCCAATCCCTTCATCTGTGGCACATCCCATAGAATCCCCATTTTCCCCAAAACCACTGCAGTCCTGCAGCTGCCAGATGTTTCAGCTTTCCTTTTCCAGAGGGTGATCCTTGGGGGAGGGTCTTGCTTTCTTTCACCAAACCCAAACTTTTTCTAGCACGTATAAAATATTTGTGCCACGACTGTAAATCTCACCTGAGACCTGTTTAAAATCCAGTCCCGTTTAAAATCCAGTCCCGTTTAAAATCCAGTCCCGTTTAAAATCCAGTCCCGTTTTAAATCCAGTACCGTCTTAAATCCAGTCCCGTTTTAAATCCAGTCCCGTNTGTTTAAAATCCAGTCGTGTTTAAAATCCAGTCGTGTTTAAAATCCAGTCGTGTTTAAAATCCAGTCGTGTTTAAAAATCCAGTCGTGTTTAAAAATCCAGTCCTATTTAAAATCCAGTCCTGTTTAAAGATCCAGTCCTGTCTAAAAATCCAGTCCTGTTTAAAATCCAGTCCTGTTTAAAGATCCAGTCCTGTCTAAAAATCCAGTCGTGTTTAAAAACCAGTCCTGTTTAAAACCCCAGTCCTGTTTAAAAATCCAGTCCTGTCTAAAAATCCAGTTGTGTTTAAAATCCAGTCCTGTCTAAAAATCCAGTTGTGTTTAAAATCCAGTCCCATTTAAAATCCAGTCCCGTTTAAAATCCAGCCCTGATTAAAAATTCAGTCCTGTTTAAAATCCAATCCCAATTAAAAATCCAGCCCTTCTCACCTGCCAGGAACCAGGCAGCTGCTTACTCACACCTTGGTTTGGGGTAGGTGTGGAAAAATCCTTCTCCTGGATCCCTGTGATGGGAGCAGGGAGGTCATGCATGATCCCTGCTGCCATTTTTCCTGGGAAGTTTGCAGTGTGGATGTTGTGTTCAGTCTGAAATGCAGGAGTGGGAAATCTGTAGGGTATTGCACCACTTGTCTCTCTGCTCGTGGTGTGGGGAACAAGGATTGTGAAATTCCAGAACGGTTTGGGTTCAGAGGGACCTTAAAGCCCACCCAGTGCCACCCCTGCCATGGCAGGGACACCTCCCACTGTCCCAGGCTGCTCCTTGGACCCTTCTAGGGGTGGTACAAAAGCACCACCAAAAGAGAAAGGACCCAAAAACCCCTCCAATCCCTGTTTTCCTTTCCCCTGAGTCCATTTTTCTGGCTGAGTGCAGGACCCTGGTGTTCTCCTGCTGCCCAGGTTCCTTTTCATTTCCCATTCTTTTTGGCAGAAGGAAAAGATTCCAGCTCTGGTTCTTCCACTGGGTGTCAGCACGGCCCCAGACTGAGCCAGCAGAGCCCTGGGCTTTCCCTTGGGCTGGAAAAACCAGGCTGGCTGCATGTCCTGAGCAGGGAGCAGCTCTGCCCAGCCAGGATGGGGCTGCTGGGCTGGAATCTCCTTCCTTCTCCCAGCAGGACAACTGGTTGGAGCAGGAGCAGAGTGGGACGTGCCTGCCTCATTCCAGGGCTCCCTAATGAAGGTGCCAGGCAGGACAGGGGGTCCCTGGAGGGACAGGGGGACCCTGGAGGGACAGGGGGTCCCTGGTGCTGCAGGAGCAGCGTGGAGAGCTGGGCAGTGTTTGCTTTGGAGGTGGGGATGGGAAGGGCAGCATTCCCAGGGGTGCTGCAGGGACAGCTCAGGGCTGCTCCCACTCTGAATAAGCATCCAGGCTTCCCAAGTCCTTTCCAAAATCCTTGCACCTCCTTCAGCCCCTGGGGGAGAAGCAGCCCCCAAAGGCCATTGGGGTTTCAGTGGGCAGAGGCATCCCTTGGATGCTCCTTTCCATCCCTTGGATGCTCCTTTCCTTCCCTTGGATGCTCCTTTCCATCCCTTGGATGCTCCTTTCCTTCCCTTGGATGCTCCTTTCCTTCCCTTGGATGCTCCTTTCCTTCCCTTGGATGCTCCTTTCCATCCCTTGGATGCTCCTTTCTCCCTGTCAGGGTCTCTGTGCCTCTCCCACCCTTTCTGGGGTCACTTTTTGCCAGGAGCTGCTGTGCTCTGGGGTGTGCAGGGTCTGGGGGACACATCAGCTCTCACTGGGCCCCCAAATCCTCTGCAGAACCTTGGCTGAAAATAGAGCCAGGCACACTGAGATTCCTCCAACAGATTCTTCCCTTGGAAGAAAGGGAAAAAAATTAAAAAAAAAAAATCCAAACTAGGGGATACCACAATTCCAGAGACTTTGTGATGCTTGTGTGGAGTTTGTACATTGCTCAGAATTGAGCTGTTTATTCCTGCCCCCACCTTTGATGCCAGCAGTGGCCTCCTGGCTTGGACTCGGAGCATTTTCAGGTTCTGCAAGTCATGACAAACCTGCTCCTGAGCTCCCAAGGGTGCCCTGTAGGAAAAGCAACCTCCAGCATTCATGTCCCAACCAGCCACCAGCCCACAGAACTGCTGGGAAAGCAGCACGTGCAGATCCCTCAGATCCATGGAAACCTCAGCCCTGCCCCTGGGAACGGGGCATGTGGGTCATGGCATCACCCCCTGCTTGTGCCACCCCTCCTGGGGCTCTTTTTCCCTGTTCTCCATAATTATTTACCTCAGCTTGGTGCCACTCCATGCATCCCCTCTTCCTCCTCCCAACACCTTCCTGCTCGACAAATCCCTGCAAAATTTTATTATTTTTATTCCTGTGAGCTCTGGGGAGTGTGAGTCTCTAAGAGGAGGCAGCTGAATTTGGGGTTTGGGGTTTGCTGGTGTTATTCCCAAATTGTTTGCAGGGTCCCAGGTGAGGGCAGTGGGGTGAAAGGATGCCAGGGAGGAGGGAGTAGGATGGTTTTGGAGGCAGGGCTGTGAAGCAGCAATCAGAGCCTGTGTTAGTGCTGGTGACAAACCAGATCCAGCTTCAAACTCTGCCAGCAAACACCAGGGAATTTGCAGGACTGGGAATGGTGTCACAACCTGCAGCACTTGTGGTGGAATCACTGAAACCTTGAACTCAGGGCTGGCAATGGGCTGGGAGCAGCAGCTCTGAACTTGCCCAGCTCTTATTTCCCTCTTTCCCCCCTATTCCTGTGTTTTTAAGAAAAGTGGGATCATTCCCATGGTGGTGATTTTTTTCTGGTTTATGGGGCAGCAGCATCCAAACATTTCCAGGCTGGAGCTGCTCCAGCATTGATTCCCAGCAGCAGCAGGGACTCCCTGGGGTGCTCCCTCCCATCCCACAGCACTGCAGGGTGTGCAGGACACCCAAAAAAGGGGGAGCAGGATCTCTGGGAATGGTGGGAACACTCTGTGTCCTTTTCCTGTTCCCTTGGCAAGTTTGGCACAGAGGCTTTTCCACCTCTCTGCTCCGTGTCCTCCACTGCAGGGCTCTGGAAAGGGAGAGCAAATGAAACCTGAATTTGCAGATCAGCTGTAACTTTAGATCCCTGCAGCCAGTCCTGGAAAAGCAGGGGCTGGAAAAGCAGGGGCTGGAAAACCAGGATCTGGAAAAGCAGGGGCTGGAAAACCAGGATCTGGAAAAGCTGGGCCTGGAAAAGAAGGATCTGGAAAAACCAGGGGCTGGAAAACCAGGATCTAGAAAAGCAGGGGCTGGAAAACCAGGATCTGGAAAAGCAGGGCCTGGAAAAGCATGGGCTGGAAAAGCAGGATCTGGAAAAGCAGGGCCTGGAAAAGCAGGGGCTGATGGGTTTTGCACTGCTAGGTGCTGTTCCTGTCACTGGTGTTGCTTTGTGTTTTGCCCAACCTGCTCTGCTGATCTAAGTTTTGAGTTCTTCACCTCAAAATCTGCTTTTTTTTTTCCAAAAGAAACAGTACAAAACACCTTTGAGCCTTTCTCCTGCTGCCAGCCAGGCTTTGCTGCTCCAGTACGGTCTGGTTTTGCATAACTGGAGCAAACTGGGAGCCGTTTTCCAGGCAGAGCTGCTGGGATTTCCAGCAGATTCCCAGCCCTGCTTTAGCAGTGCTGATTTAATTACCTTTCACTCAGCAGGTGCTTCACAAGTCCTGGACCTAAAAGAGTAAATAAGACAGTCCAGAGTTTAATTATCCCACTGGAGCTGGAGTTTGGCAGCCAGCCCAGGCGGATCTGGGATCTGCTGCATGGCAACCTCCTTACCTAAAGCCTGAGGAAAGAAACAGGGCAAGGCCTATTTTCCTATTTTTTTTCAAGGAAAAATAGGGCTTTTCTGTGGAACAGGGGCAGCTCCACCTGTTTGCACGTGTTTCAAGACAGAAAAAAAAAGTGCAGGTGTGTGGCTGGAGGAAGTGCACTGGAAGTTTTCCATGTTTTCGTGTTTCCCTGGCAAAGTGCAGCTGGTGGGAATCCTCCTCTGTTTTCAATGGGTAAATGAGAAAGAAATTCTTCCCTGGGAGAGTGGTGAGGCCCAGGTTTGCTGTGGCTGCCCCTGGATCCCTGGCAGTGTCCCAGGCCAGGTTGGAGCAGCCTGGGGACAGTGGAAGGTGTCCCTGCCATGGCAGGGGTGGTGGCCAGCAGGGGCTGTGCTGGGGCTGATCCTTTTGTCTCGTTTTAGGCTGTGAGTCAGAGCCAAGGGAAGGTCACAGCCCTGCCTGCAGCTGCTCTGGGCTTTGGGAATCTCTGTCACCACCAACCCTGGGTCCTTGCTCAGCTTTGTCACCAAGGCTGTCCCCACGTGTTCCTACAGGGAACCCCTTCCTGCTCTGGGATTGCACCAGAAAATCCCAGAATGGTTTGGGCTGGAAAGGACCTGAAATCTCATCCAGTGCCACCCCTGCCATGGCAGGGACACTTTCTGCTGTCCCAGGTGGCTCCAAGCCCTGTCCAGCCTGGCCTGGATCACCAGCCACGTTTTGTTTTAGGTGATGAGTGGAAAAAACTTCTTGAGAATTTATTTTTTGGTGCATTTAGCAGTGAAGGAGGAGTTGTGACTGTGGGTGCTGGGACAGGAGAGATCCCAAAGGGAAATGTTGGGATGAGGGAAGATCTCAGGGCTCCTTTTGGCTCAGGGCTGCCTGCTGAGCACAAGGGATCATTTGAGGGATCATTTCCTAGAAATCAGAGCTGTGCCCTCTCTGACTGAGGGCTCATTTCTTCTGGGAGATCCTCCTACCCCAGAAAACCTGCCCAGGGTTCTGAACCCCCGAGTTCTGCAGAATTCTGACACCTCCAGTTGAAATCTGGGGAGTTTTGTGAAGTCCAGGGTGCCCTGTGAGAAATCCCATGGCTGCAGCAGCTCAGATCTGTTGCCAGAAACTGGGAAGGAAAACAGATTTATTGGGAGCTGACCTAGTTGCTGTAAATCTCCCTGTAGAAGAGATTTAGTAATCTTAGGAGGGCTATTAAAGCTCATGTTTGTTTGGAGATGAGCAAATGCAGCAATTTAATTTTCAAATCTTATGGTTCGGGTTGTTTTGTTGGGTTTTTTTTTTGTTTGTTTGTTTTATTTTTTTTCAAACATCTCATTTATTAACTCAGCAGCTGGGAAAATAAGCTCTGAAACTTTCCTAAGGAGGTCAATCCATGGAGGGTGGGAAGGGATCCAGGGAATCAAACAGCTCCAGTGGCAAAAGGGGGTTTGGGGCTGGGGGAGGGAAGGCTGAGCGTGGCCCCCAGTTAAATGAGAGGATAATGGTTTATCTTTTATATTTGCTACTTTCTTAAACTTTAAAAAAAAAAAGTACTAAAATTACAGGAATCAGCAACTCCTGAACTGTCCTCTCAGAGCTGCATTCATTACTGGATAGAAATAAATTGCTTTGCATTGGGTTTTTCACACTGCAGGTTTTGAATGTTGTAAGGGGAAACTGCAGGGTCTGGGCTGGGAATTTGGGCTCCATTTGTGGTGGATCTGTGCCTTTGTGTCCATGTGAAACAGCTCCTTGTTATCCCAGAGATGATGGGGTTGGAGCTCCCCAGGTTGGAGCACGAGTCCCTGCTGAACCCAGCAGCTCTGGCAGTGCCTGTTGGAGTTTCCTGCTTGGAAGATTCATTTTTCCTGCTTGGAAGATTCATTTTTCATCTAAAGGGGCTCCAGGGGAGCTGGAGAGGGTCTGGGGACAAGGGCTGGAGGGACAGGACACAGGGAATGGCTTCCCACTGGGAAAAGGGGAGATTTGGGTGGGATCTGGGGAAGGAATTCCAGGCTGGGAGGGTGGAGAAAGCTGGGATGGAATTCCCAGAGAAGCTGTGGCTGCCCCTGGATCCCTGGGACTGTCCAAGGCCAGGCTGGACAATGCTTGGAGCATCCATGGATCTGCAGGAGGATGCTCTCAGTGTCTACTGCAGGAAATAAGTTTTTAATGAACATCCCTCCTCCTGTTCCTGGGCATGCATTTCCTGCTGCTTGGGAATTGTTCTGCCCAAAGCTTTTCCAAGGAATGTCCCCTCAAAACCAGGACTGGGAGCAGGAAAATGCTGCTCCCAGCTTGCTGGGCTGGCACAGGCACCAGCTGGAAAACAGCTCTGCTGCCAGGCTGGGTGAGAGAAACCTGAGTCCTGCCCAGAAAGGTCACAGAGCTGCCTTGGGTCACTGCAGAGCCAGGAGGGATCCAAAGCCAGCTCCACTCACCCTCCTGGAGCTGTGCAGAGCCCTGCTGGAGCCTGGGACACAGCACAGGGACACGGGCAGGGCTGGCCTAAACCTGAACAATTTGGAATCCCAGACTGGTTTGGTTGGGAGAGAGCTTAGAGCCCATCCAGTGCCACCCCCTGCCATGGCAGGGACACCTCCCAGTGTCCCAGGTAGAGAACCAGCCAGGGATCAGCCTGTTCTAGGGATATTATTTCTCCCCAGGAAGCTTTTCCAGCCCTGTGCAGTGCTGAGTCCCCATCCCTGGCAGGATTTAAAATCTCTGTGGCTGTGGCACTTGGGGACATGGGGCAGTGCTGGATTTGATGGTCTCACAGAACTTTTCCAGCCTCAATATTCTGGATTTCCATCCTGGCTCACTCCTTGCTTTCACTCCCTGCTGGGCTCAGGACCTTGTCCCCTTCCTTGGTGCAGCTCAGAGGGAATTTGTGCCTTTCCAGCACACCCTGGGATCCCAGGGGAAGCTGCAGATGGGGGGCATCAAGTGGCCAAAGCTGTGCCACAGGCTCAGAAACCTGCACAGCAGCTCCCTGCTTTTCTTTGGAGCATGTCTGACTTCCAGAATCGTTTTTTTTTTTTTTAGCTGATTGGATATAGTAATAATAATAATTTTCAAAAATCACTTTTTGCAGCGTGCAGTGGGTAGCTCTGTGTTAAAGCAGCTCCAGGGTGCTGTGCTGCCTTCTGGAATAACAACCCCCTGTGTTTCCAAGCAGAACTTCCCTGCTCCACTGAAAATGTCTGGCAAAACAGCCACCACGACCAACAACATTGCCCAGGCCCGCAGGACCGTGCAGCAGCTCAGGATAGAAGCCTCCATCGAGAGGATAAAGGTGAGGGCACAGCCTGCTCCCCCTCCTTCTCCTTGTTTTTCCCCTCCCAGCTGTAGGACAGTGAGCTAACAGAGTGTGTGTGTGTGTTTTTTGTGTCTTTGTGCACCCACAGCTCAGCTTTTCGCCCTCTCTAAGCTCCACAAATCCAAATAAATCCATTTTTTTGTGGCCCAGTATCCCACCCAGCCCTGCCCTTTGGCAGTGGGAAGCTGTTCCCCCTTGTCCTGTCCCTCCAGGAGAGATAAAAACTTCTCTGGATTATTTTCAAGCCCCTCCTTGTTGGGAAGGATGAAAATTTAACAGAAAAGTTTTATAGATATACAGAAGGTTCTATAGAAATCAAAGCAAGTTTTGATATAGAAAAAAGGAATTACTAAGCTAGTCTTACTGAGTAACTAAAAGACAAAAAACAAGTAAGTTGGAAGGGGCTTTTATGACTTAAAGCAAAGGATGAATTCCCCTCAGGGGCAAAATGTTTTTACCAAACAAAAGGATTTTCACAGGCAAACAAGAAAGCCAGTGTTGCAAGTAAAAAAAAAAGTCAGAATTTTCCACTGCAAAAAAACAAAAAAACAACTTCTAGCTTAAACTGTAACATACTAACCTTCTGTAATTAAAAAACAGTAACATAAATATAGTAATATTAGTAGTTATAATAAACAATAAGTAATAGCAAAGGTATTGATTAGTAGTTATGTAATAAAATACACAGCAAAAAAATATAAAATAATGCTTTGTAACATAAATAAAACGAGGCTCCAAAGCACACAGCTTACCCATGGCCAGCAACTACAGGCTCACCCACAAGCCCCAACTGCTGTGACCTCATCTATGCAATAAACAGCATTTTAAGAGTCTCCATCTCTCTGGCAAGCTCTCACACCTCCTGTTTGTTTTCAGTGTCCTTTTGCCTGGTGTCACAAGCAGAGAGCATCAGGGTCCATCCCTTCCTTATTCCCTGTGGATCAAAGCAGCAGACAGAGCCCTGCATAAAGAGTCCATCCCCCTGCACCCCTCTGCATTTTGATCCCATTTCCATGGAAAGCCCCATTTTCCATGGAAAACCCCATCATTTTCCATGGAAAACCCCATTTTCCATGGAAAACCCCATTTTCCGTGGAAAACCCCATCATTTTCCATGGAAAACCCCATCATTTTCCATGGAAAACCCCATCATTTTCCATGGAAAACCCCATCATTTTCCATAGAAAACCCCATCATTTTCCATGGAAAACCCCATCATTTTCCATGGAAAACCCCATCATTTTCCATGGAAAAACCCCATTTTGTGCTGATTTTCCCCCCCTGTGTCCTGCAGGTGTCCAAAGCCTCGGCAGACCTGATGCTGTACTGTGAGGAGCACGCCAAGAAGGACCCTTTGCTGATGGGAATTCCAGCTTCTGAGAACCCTTTCAAGGACAAGAAAACCTGCATTTTGTTATAGGATTGGGGCAGCTCCTCCTGCCCAGCCCCTGCCAGCCCAGCTGGGCAGGGCCAAGCACCACCACTCCCCCAGGTACCTGCACCCCGTGGCTGCTCCCTGACCATTCCCTGAGCTTCCCAAGGCATTCCTGCTGATCCCTGGCTCTGTTAGGTTTTTTCTGACTGAATCCCTGTCTTTCCTGGCCATGGGAATGGGCTCCAGGGTCTCTGCATGGGGGGTCCTGGTGGCATTTGCCAACTCCAACACGACCAAAGTTGCCTGAGCTTTGCAGGTAAAGCAAAGCTGTAGAGACCTGATGGAATCACTGGGTTTACATTTTTTAAAATTATGGATTTTTTTTTTTTTTTTTGCAGGGGGAGGGGGGTTGTGCCTGTGCTGGCAGCACCTGTTTGTGCACAGGCATGCTTAAAGTGCATTTTCTAGCAAAAACTACCTTGCAAAATGATTGTAGCAGCTGCTGGGGAGCTCCAGGGAGCTGTGTCTCAGCCTTCCTCCCTCTGGCCTCTCTTCCCAGGGCTTTTAAAGGATAGAATTGGGAATCAGAGATGCTTTCCCTGCTTTCCAAGGGTTGAAAAAACAGAATTTCTGCATTTTCTTCTCAAATAAAAAAACCTGTGTTAGTATAAAACACACTCTTGAAGAAATGGAAAAATAATGGGAGGCTGGAAGGGCCCTGGCAGAGCTGGAGGAATGCTGCCCTCGCTCCCAATCCCAGCTGGGTTCTGTGCAGGGAGTCAGAACATGACTCATTTTTATAAAAAGAATTCATTTTTAAAGAGGAAAAATGCCAAATTATCTCCAGCTTGTGGTTATGCATTTATAATTGGAGGGCCTTTTCATTCAGTATATATTTTATATATACACATAATAAAGAAGTCTTTCTCTGTGTGTGTGTGTGTGTAGATATATAAACTTTATATATTAACAGCAAGTTTTGGAGGGTTCAGAAATAGTCCTGACTTCAGCTGGCTGCAAATGTCCTTCTGTGATCTGCCATAATCCTGCTTTTCTGGGAGGATATTTGCAGAATTTATGAACCACTTGTCTTTTACGTTGCATATTTGTCATTTCTATATGAAATTACAGACCCACTTTTTTTGATATAGATTAAAAAAATCCGACTTTGTTTAACAAATCTCTTCAGCAGAGCTCCAAAAGTCAGCCTGACAAGAGAAACCTGCTGCTCATCCTGTGCTTGCCTGCAAATTATTTTTGTAATCAGAGTATTTTTCTAGTGGCAGTCAAAAAAAACCAACCATGTGGCTCTGCACTAAATCTTTTTGTCTGTGTCTGTTTGTCACGTACCTGGTCAGAATTAATGAGCTCTGTTAATTGCTCAGCGTGGGGGGTGCAGGGCTGAGAGAATTCCAGCTGTGGGGAGGGAAGGAGCCTTGTGCTGTTGGTTGTTGTTTTCCCAGGAATGTGGGGAGAAATTGGGATTTCTGTTTGGTTTGAGATGCCTGTTCCCAGCCCAAATCCAGCTCCCTGGTGTGGCTGCAGGGATGCTCTTGGTGTCTGCCCTGTGCTGGTCCAGATGTGGGATCCTGGGTTGTGATCCAAATCTGCCCAAATCTGACAGCATTTCATCCAGAGACTGTTGGGAAACTCACCATTTTTAACATACATAAAATAAACAGGGTTTTTTTCCACTCCTCTCTGAGGAAATAATTCCCTGAACCAGTTGGGGGAGGGACTGCTTGAATCTGTTTCCTTAAGGACCCCATTTGGAGGTTTTCTCCCAAATTTGCCCTAAACCAGGACAAATACACACGTGAAATCTGGAGTGGTTATGTTTGTGCTTCACTTTTTACCATCAGTACCCCCAGAAAGAACAGGGATTATAAAATCTGGGGGGAATACAGGCTCTGCCCTCGTAGAATTTTTTAAAAAAGGAGAATGAGACCACTGAAACCCATGGTGAGACCCCACCATGGTGCATCACATCCCTCTTGTCCTTGGCCAGGCTGGCTGATTTGGGGAGAAAAATGCAAATTTGTGGGCTGGGTACAGCCAGGACCACCCAGTTTGTGGTGTGGGGACAGGGCTGGGGGGTGACACTGGGAGAAACCAGAGGGGTTTGGATGGAATCTGAGCTTGGAGAAATAAATTTGGTGCTGGTGCTGCTGCAATGTCCCCAAGCACAGGGTGGGACCTGCCTGTGGGGACAGGGACAGGGACAGGGTGGCCTCGTGCTGGAGCATCCCAGGAGTGGGAGAACAGGTCCAGCCTCCCCTTCCAGCTGGGCTGGGCACAAAGTGACCCTGTGCCAGTGCTGGGGACAGAGTGACCCTGTGCCAGGGCTGGGGACAGAGTGACCCTGTGCCAGGGCTGGGCACAAAGTGACCCTGTGCCAGGACTGGGGACAGAGTGACCCCATCCTGCCAGGACTGGGCACAAAGTGACCCTGTGCCAGGGCTGAGGACAAAGTGACCCCTGTGCCAGTGCTGGGGACAGAGTGACCCTGTGCCAGTGCTGGGGTCAGAGTGACCCCTGTGCCAGGGCTGGGGACAGAGTGACCCTGTGCCAGTGCTGGGGTCAGAGTGACCCTGTGCCAGTGCTGGGCACAGAGTGACCCCCTGTGCCAGGGCTGGGCACAGAGTGACCCCATCCTGCCAGGACTGGGCACAGAGTGACCCCTGTGCCAGTGCTGAGGACAGAGTGACCCCTGTGCCCCTGCTGGGCACAGAGTGACCCTGTGCCAGGACTGGGGACAGAGTGACCCCATCCTGCCAGGACTGGGCACAGAGTGACCCCTGTGCCAGGGCTGGGCACAGAGTGACCCTGTGCCAGGACTGGGGACAGAGTGACCCCTGTGCCAGTGCTGGGGCACACCAGGGTCGGGCTGGGTGGCCTCAGGGAGGGACAATGTGTGTCACCACTGTCCCCTGGCAGTGCCAGCAGCAGGGGGCTGGATTGTCCTGCCACACCGGAGATGCCATCTGTGCCAGTCTGGCTGTGTCATTAAAGAGGAGCCTGGCACTGGGAGCTGCCAACCCAGCCCTGGGGGGCACAGCCCGAGCTGGGGGTGCCAACAAATCCCGGGGCTTTGCAAGGAAAAACACCAGGATGGCTTTTCCTCCTGCAGGGAATCAGGTTTCCCACCTGCCAAGGAGGAGCTGCAGGAGCGTGGACACCTCAGCAGCAAAACCAACCCCTTTTATTTTTATTATTTTTATTTTAGCTCGCGTTGTGGCAGCATTCAAGCGCAATAAATAAATAAATAAATAACATTCCCAACATTTCCTGCAGCACAGCGGCTGCTTTGGCCTTTAATTGCTTGGGAGGGGCCGGGAATGAAGCCACACTGGAGCTGCACAACAGGACCTTGCCCATGGCCAGGACAAGGAAGCAGCAGCTGCTGCTCAGCCCTTGTGCCTGCACGCTCCTGGAGTAAGGAAATAAAAAAGCCTGGGCCAAAGGTTTGATTTTTACACTTTATTTCAAAAAAGAAAAAAAAAAAGAAAACACAAAACAAGAACACCACAACCCCAAAAAACACTCGAATTTCAAACAATTATATTAATGGCGCTGCTTTTGCAGCCAACTGGGAGAAGATTTGTGGTTGCAGACCAACTGCTTGAGGGCATTTTCGGTTCTCAAACCTCCAAGTATAAATAATTTTTCCATCAATATCAGAAAATAACTTACTATTATTATATATCTTAGCGTAAAAACGTGAGAATTAACATCCCAAAAAATACAACAACATTGCTGGCAAAAAGGCCTCGATTAACCTTGTTTGCTCGTTAAGGTGTTTAAAGCAGGAACTTTAAGTGGCACTTAAGGACAGAAAGAGTGAGGGGAGTTTTTGGGAGGGCACATCCCTGTTTTCCTCAGCTCCCACGCTCGGCATCGCTCGGCTCCAGCTCCACTGCATCAAACCCCCCTCTCCCCACGACATCACTTTATTATTTCACATATATATATTTTTTTTTCTTCTTGTCGTTATTGTTGTTGCTGGGTTTTAATTTTTTTTTTTCCTCCCGCCCCTCCCCTTGGAATCCTGGAGCCGGGGCAGGGAGTTCCTTCCTGAGCAAGTGCAAAGAGAATTCTTGCAGCTCTGCCGGGCTGGGTTCGGGGTCACCGCTCGGGGAGGTTGATCACGGGCACCCACTGGTCCAGGTACCGGCTCTCCCGGCAGAAACACATCAGCTGGCTCAGCGCTGGGTCCTTCCACTGCGACGCCTGCGGGTTCTGGAAAAGGGAGCAAAAAAGCTTCAGCACGGCAGCAAAAACAACCCGAGAGCAGCAGGGAGGGAGGGAGGGAGGGAGGAAATAAGTATAGCAGAAAGCCCAGGAGTGTGAATCATCTTAAATTGCTGCCGAGGCAAACAAACAAGTCAGGCCTGGGAGCATGTGAGGAGGTTAGCTTTGGACTCTGGGGCAGAGTAGGGAACTGGGGAAAAAAAAAAAAAATAAAGAGGGAGAGATAAAAAGGTGGAGAGGGGAAGGGAAAGAAAAAGGGGGGGAAAGGGAAAAATAAAGAGGGAAAGGATGAAAACTAAGGAAAGAAAAAGCAGAATAATAGGAGAAAGAAGGGAAAATAAAGAGGGAAGGGGAAAGGAGGAAAACTAAGGAAAGAAACCAGAACAACAGGAGAAAAAAGGGAAAATTAAAGAGGAAANATAGGAGAAAGAAGGGAAAATAAAGAGGGAAGGGGAAAGGAGGAAAACTAAGGAAAGAAAAAAACCAGAACAACAGGAGAAAGAAGGGAAAAACAAAGAAGAAGGACGGGAAAAAGCAGCAGAACGAGGGGAGGAGGCAGCCGGTGCTCGGGAAGCTCCGCGGGACCCCCGGAGCCGGCGCGCTGAGGCCGCGGGTTCGAGTCCCGGGCGCGGCGGTTCGGGGCCGCTCCGGGGAGCCCCGCGGGTGTCCCCGCGGGTGTCGCCGCCGGTGTCGCCGGGGCTCTCACCGTGACGAGCACGCAGTGCAGGTCGGCGGGCGGGTCGGGGCCCGCGGCGGGCAGCAGCAGCTGCGCCAGGCGAGCCGGGTTGCTGACGCGCAGGATGTTGATGTCGTTCTCGCAGCAGAAGGCCC
>VZTT01007743.1:46886-60318 GCA_013400855.1 Buphagus erythrorhynchus | reverse complement strand
ATCCCAAAGGCAGTTTAACTATCCAAGAGCTGGTCCCATCCATGACAAAATCCATATGAGATCCATCCAGGTCTGGCAAAGCACCTGGAAGCTGGCAAAGAAATCCCCCATGTGCATTTTCTCACTCCCTAATTATTCATCCCGTGTGCAAATCCTCCCCAAACAATTAAAAACCACCCAAATATTTCTCCAAGAGGAGCCAAGCCAAGAAAGCTCCATAATTAAACATTTCACCATCCACTGGGATTTATGGAGAAAACTCAGGCTCTGTCATGAGGGTATTTTTGGAAGCTCTTGCACTGTGGAAAAAAAAAGTTTAAATAAAAGTAAAAGCTTTGTATACATCCAAGTAACAAGAATGGTGTGCAGGAGACGGGATTGGATGTTCCCAGCCTTTCAGGAGGTCCAAGGAGCTTTAATTTGGATTTTTAGGGTGGCTGTCAACTCAGATTTCCCAATTGGTCACTACAAGAGATATGCATTAATAAATACATTAATAAATAAATATTCCTGGCATTGGAGGGTATATTATTGAAATTGGGGTGAAATTGGGACATCGAAAGATACTGGAGAATGGGATAAGGGTTAAATTCCAACATCAGGAGCCGAAATTTGCTGCAGTCTGGGCTAAATTAAACAAAAAGCTGAAATGATGCCCCTAGGGCTTGACTCTGGGAGTCTCGTTTGGTCCAGACAAAACACTGGGCACATCCCAATCCCAGATCTGTCCCTTTTTTCTCCTCAATTGCTTCCCAGCTGGGGAGAACATCAGGACACAGCAGTTCTGTGAGAGGAGAGTGACTCCCACACCTTTGGCACTGCCGAAGTCCCTCACTATGGAAATTTAAAGAGGTGCCACAGCAAATTCCTCCCATGTGCACGCTCCAAGGCAGTGGAAATGGAATGGAGAGGGGAAAAAAAGCAGGAAAATAAGAAAAGCTGCCACAGAGAGCATCAAGAACTGCAGACTGAGGGCTTTTGAAGTGATCACACCCAGCACAGTGGCATCAGCCGGGATATTTTCTACCCTGTGGAAGGGACAGGTGGATTTCTCTCCCCCTTTCCCGATGATTCAGTCGCTTGGAAGAGCATCATCCGTAAGGAAACCCACAGCCCGTGCAAACGGGGCTGTTTCTCTCAATGCATCATCCCAGCCCGACGCTGGCAGCTCCGGTGGCTCGCGGTGAGAAGTGATTGTTGTTCCCAATTCAGCCGGGAGACTCCGCGCGTCTCTCCGGAGGGAGCGGGAACTGTCATGTTCATTAAATGCATGATTACAGCTATGATTAATAGCGGGGGCTACAGCCTAACTCCTTCTTTTTTTTTTTTCCCCTGCTCCTAGGAAGGAATCCACAGCCAAGCAGTCCTGTGGTGTTTTCTGCAGCGTTTAGCTCAGCGTTTGGAATTCCAGCTTTTGATGGGAAAGGGAGAAAAGGCACAATTTATCCTTGTCAAACAAAAAAATGCTTAAAACAAGCAGGTCGGATGCTGCACCCCTGCACCAACATCTGTAAGTTAATTAGGACCTTTTAATATCTTTAATCCTAAAACTCAGCTCAAGTGGATCCAGGTCCATCTCCGGCATCCTGGGTGGTTTTTTTTCCATAACCCCAAAACACAGCTCAAGGCTTAAGGTCTTTCTCATCCAGGGAAAGGTTGGCAGAGATTTCCCTTGGCAGCCCAGGAACTGCACTCAGGAGCAACACTCCATGCTTTCCAGCATTCCCACATGGATATCAGGATGCTCCCATCCAGTCCAACACTCCTGCTCAGCTTCCCATCACCCAAGGGCTTGGGATGCAACAAACACACCCCAAAAACAACTCTCCAAATATTCCTTTGAGTTAAAAATCGACTGCAAATATCACAGTTAATTATCACCTATTTAATTATTTAGGATGGGCTTTACTGCTCCAAGGCACAGCTCAAGGATCAGGACCTGATCTCATGGAAAGGTGTGTTGGAGCATCTTATACAATAATTTACTTTTTTTTAATGGTGGAAAAGCTGTGGAAAAATGATTTTTTTTAGCAAAAAAAAAGGGAGAAATCCAGAGTTGGGGTGAGCCAGGACCACGGGATGATGGGTGAGAGGGTGAGAACACTGTAAGAATGGTGAGTATTGAGCCCATTGCTTCCCATCTACTTCCACAATCCCAAATCAAGGATAATTCATGGAAATCTTCCCCATGGAGGGAAACAATCAGTAGAAAATTGAAATAGGCAGAAAAAAGGAAAAAAATTCAGAGTTTGAGTGTGGTAGGGCCAAGGGATGGGCAAGAGGGTGAGAACATTGTTAGAATGATGAGTGTTGAGTAACCACAAACCCATTGCTTCCCATCTACTTCCACCATCCCAAGTCAGGGTCATCCCATCTCCCCGTTATTTTTTGCTCACCAATCCCATGGTTTTGGAATTGTTCAGTCCCTTATCCCTTTTGAGCTTGGTCCTTTGGCTTGTTGAGTTCAATCCCTTGGGTTTGTGATTCCTCAATCTCTTAGCCTTTTTGAGCTTGGTCCTTTGGCTGATGGAGTTCAATCCCTTGGGTTTGGGATTCCTAAATCCCTGACCCCTTTTGAGCTCAATTCCATGGCCCCTTGAATATCAGTGCCTTGTCTTTGGGATTACTCAATTCCTTATATCCTTTGAGATCAATCCCTTGGCCCCTTTCGGGCTCAATCCCTTAGTTTTGGGATTCCTCAATGCCTTGGCCCCTTCACTGCTCAATTCCATGGCCCCTTGAATATCAGTGCCTTGTCTTTGGGATTACTCAATTCCTTATATCCTTTGAGATCAATCCCTTGGCCCCTTTCGGGCTCAATCCCTTAGTTTTGGGATTCCTCAATGCCTTGGCCCCTTCACTCTCAATTCCATGGTTTTGGGATTGCTCAATCTCTTACCCCTTTTGAGCTTGGCCCTTTGGCTCGTTGAGTTCAATCCCTTGAGTTTGGGATTCCTCAGTCCCTGATCCCTTTTGATTCCTTCAATTTGATCCCTTCCCCGATCCCTTCAATTCCATGGCCACTTGAATCTCAGAGCCTTGTCTTTGGGATTACTCAATTCCTTATATCCTTTGATATCAATCCCTTGCTTGGCCCCTTTCGAGCTCAATTCCATGGTTTTGGGATTGCTCAATCCTTTTATCCCTCAGGTGTCAGTATCACCACACAACCTCTCCTCAGCCTGTTCCCACACGACCTGGAAAAGGCTTCCTTAAACCACGCCGGCTCCTTTAAATGTTCCCATTATCATCCCACCTCACCCACCGCAGCCTCCTTCGGAAAGAGCCCAGCGATTCATTTTCTGAGTCTCTCCTTGGCTTTATTGCTGAACCAAAAGTTTTGAGGCTGCACTCGGGGAAATTTATTTCTTTAATTATTATTCATTTAAGTGAGTTCTGCGGATTCTGAGGATCAGCACTCGCAGCTGCTGGGGGTCATTTATTTCCCTCACTGGACAGCACAAGTCCTCATTCCGGAGAAGACAACGGAAAAAGAAGGAATGAGCTGCTGCTAAACAAGCAGAGATTTTTCCCATTTTCCTCTCTGACTTACTTTCCCCACATCCCATGTCCCTGAGTCAGGTGGTCACGAGGGTTTTATTAACAAAGAAACTTCAATAATGAATCATCTTCAATTAATGAAGCAGCCCCGGGTTGGATGTTGTATGAGCAGATGTGGGCCAGGAGCAGGATCTGGTCCCTGCAATTCCAGAGTTAAGGAATTGAGCTCATAAAGCAAAAGGGATTCAGCAATCCCAAAGCCAAGGCATTGAGATTGAAGAGGCCAAAGGATTGAGTTCCAGAGGGATAAAAGGATTAAAGAATTCCAAAACCAAGGCATTGAGATTAAAGGGGCCAAAGGACTGCGTTCCAGAAAGATAAAAGGATTGAAGAATCCCAAAACCAATAGATAGAGCTCAAAAGTGGCCAAGGGATTGAGTTCAAAGGGGCTGAGGGATTGAACAATCCCAAAATCAAGGGACTGAGATAAAAGGGGTTGAAGGATTGAACAATCCCAAAATCAAGGGATTGAGATCAAAGGGGCCAAGACATCCCACAATCCCAAAGACAATGCAATGAGATTGAGGGGGCCACAGAGCTGATCTGAAAAAGGGTAAGGGATTGAGGAATCCCAAAAATAAGGGTTTGTGTTTGAAAGGGGTCAGAAATTGACTCATCAATCTTCAAAATACATGGGACTGCAGTCCAAAGGGGTAAGAGATTCAGTCATTTCCAAACACAGGGATTGAGTAAAGAGGGGTAAGGGAAGGAGGAATCCCAAAACCAAGGGATTGAGTTTAAAGAAATTGAGGGACTGAGCTCAAAGACACTGAACAATTCCATAAAGAAGAGATTGAGTTTGAAGGGGCCAAGGGATCCCTCAATCCCAATGACAAGGAAGGCATTGAGACTGAAGGTGCAAAGGAATTGAGCTCAAAAGGGGCCAAGGGATTGAGCAAACACAGAGAGAGAAAAAAGTAATCTGAAAAGAGGAAAGAATTGAGAAATCCCAAAGACATAGGACTGAGTAAAAAAGGAGCCATGGGACTGAGATCAAAAGGAACCAAGGGATCCCACAATCCCAAAGAAAAAGCACTGAGACTGAGGGAGCCAGGGAACTGAGGTCAGAAGAGGTAAGGGATTGAACAATCTCAAAGCCAAGGGAACAACTTCCAAATAGGCCAAGGGATTTAATTCAAGATGGGTAAGGGACAGAGCAATCCCAAAACCAAGAGACTGAGATTGAGGTGTCCGAGGGATTAAGCAATCCCAAAACAAGGGACTGATCCTGAAGAAGCCAAGGAATTGAGCTCCAAAAGAGGCAAGAGACTGAGCAATCCCAAACTCAAGGAATTCACCTCAAAGGGAGTGAGCACAAAGGGATCACAGCACCAGCAACACCGAAACCAGAGGAAACCTGAGGGGAGCAACATTCCAAATTTCCCTGCTCTTACACCTCACTGCATTGGGCTGGTTTCTCCTCCACCAAATTCTTCCTTATCCCTCCAGTATGATCCCAACACATTCAAGGTGTGTTGAAGACAGAAGACAGGAAAATGGGTCTTGATGGACAAACAAGAAGCTTGGGATGTTTCCATGGACATGAGGAAAAGGCAAAGCCCAGCACACCGGAGCAAATCCTCCCTAATTCCTCTTTAAATTAAAAGCAGAGGCAGAAGATGGGTGGTGGAAACATTCCAGTCCTGTATCTCTCCTTTCCTTCTGTAAAAAGGAGTGGCTCGGAGGAAGGGGCATCGTTCCTGCAAGTGCTGGGCCAGTGGCAGCACTGAGCATTTCATCATCCTTGAAAAAGTAGGAAGCTCATTTCCGTGACATTCAGCACTTCTAAAATTAGTTGGCAAACAGGGAGGCCAGAGAGCATGTTCTTCCAACACCGTGGGAGATCTCTGAGTGTGGAGTTCTTCCACTGCAGTCCAAATCGTGTTCAGGAGCAGCCATCACCTGTCCCCAGCCTGATGCAGTGGAGGAAGGAGTCCAGAGATGCTCTGAAGGCTGGAGCCAGGCTGGGAGAGCTGCTCCAGCTTGGAGCAGAGAAGGATCCAGAGAGAACTTAAGAGCCCCTTCCAGTGCCTGAAGGAACTCCAGGACAGCTGGCGAAGGACTTTGGACCAGGGATGGAGGAACAGGACACAGGGAGTGGCCTCCCACTGCCAGAGGGCAGCGTTAGATGGGATATTGGGAAGGAATTCTTCCCTGTGAGGGTGATGAGGCCCTGGCACAGGTTGCCCAGAGAAACTGTGGCTGTCTCATCCCTGGAAGTGTCCAAGGCCAGGTTGGATGGGGCTTGGATCAACCTGAGATAGTGGAAGGTGTCTCTGCCCATGGCAGGGAGTTGGAATGAGATTGTCTTTGATCTCCTTTCTGACCCAAACCATTCCATGGTTCCATGACCTTCCATCTCCCCAGCTGATCACTTCTGCAGCAGAGAGGGGAAACTGAGGCAGGAGGGGACGTTACACTGCAGGATGGAGCCAGGAAGTGCATCTGGATGGAGGGAAAGTCCCTCTCAGTTCTGGAAGGTTGAACTCAACCATATTTTAATTAATAGTTTGTTTCTCTGGGGTCAGAGCCATCGTCACAATGTGTGTGAGATGTCTTAGCTCAGGAGAACTTAAAACTCCTCTTAAACCGCCACCTTTGGGAGCTCAGCAATCCTGGATATCTCCAAGGCTCTGGAATCTACAGTCATGGAAACAATTCAAAAACTCCAATAAATAAAATCACATTGCTCAAGGGGCCAGCTGTCACCTCTGGAGTCCCCAAAGCCACAAGCCCTTCTCCAGCTAAGAGCTAAAAACTCAGCATGAGGAAATCATGCAGGTGAGGATTTGCCCATGGAAAAACAGCCTGGATACTTGGAAAACCCTGCTGGAGTCAGCCCCAGCTCACGGAGTGCAATTCCTCTCTCGGCAGCAGCGGCGGCTCGTGCGGAGATTGGGGTCAGGGCTGGTTTCCGGACAATGTCAAACCTTAATTTGCTTTCTGCTGCTTTCAATCTTGTATTTCCCCTTCTGTATTTCTTTGTGAAACCCTACATTGCCCAGGACCTTTTGCTTCTCTCCCTGATTTCATGGAAATTCCTCAAGAGCCTGGAAAATGCCTTTGCAGCTGGAGAAGGAAATGAAGGAAAGGTTCCTTGTGAGCGGAGAAACCCAATTATTCCACTTGTTTAATTAATTGCCATGTAGCAAATGCTTTCCACACCATCCCACTGCTGATTTTCCAAGATTTCTGCAAAGTGAAAAAATATATGGGTGCTGAAATACCAGTTATCCCAAAGGGAAAGAGCTTTTCCATATCTGATTGGCATCTTTGTCTTGCACTGGGATGAGCAGAGTGTTTAAACTGTGGGTTTTCTTCTCCATCCTTGCCTGAGCCACGAATTATGCCACATCCAAGGTCCCTATCCAGCTGGGAAGGCATAAAAATAGTATTTTTATTTCTGTATTTTATTTGCAGTTTTCTGGAGACATGTGTGGAAGGCGCAGAAATCCTTTGGAAGCAGAGCCACGCGTGGGATGAGAGCAAAGTTCTCAGCAGCTGCACAGGCTGTGGTGATTGTTCCAGGGATGTTTTTTATGTTCAAAACACCTCCAAAAATTTTTCCTGGGATTGCAGTGACACTTTCCTTATCCCCCAAGCTGTGTGCCCTCCTTGTCTCTCCAGCACTAACAAAGCCAGTTCCAGAAAAGCCACAGAAAACTGTTCCTTCCCATTGTCCTGGTAGCCTCAGGATTGATCCCAATACAGCACAGGGATGCAGGAAGTGCATCCCCAGGACCAAATCTTAACTCACCACCAGCATTTATCAATAAATCACTTGGGAATGCTATGATGGTGTGGATGTATCAGACCCAGCACCCGGCATTATGTAGAAAGAAAACCCCAACCCTATAAATCCAGGCAAAGAGCAGAATTATAACCCACTGGAAGTAAACTCCAAGCTATTAAACTGTCAGGAACATTTCCTTTCTCTCCACTATTCCAAACACATGGTGCCTGGCACTGGAAGGAAAAGGAAAAGCTATTTTTTCCCATCTTTTAAATAAACTTTGTCAAGTGTTGAAAACACAGAGCGTTGAGCAAACGTTCGCAGCCGATGAGAACACACAAATCTTCCGCCCTGCCAGGCCCAGTTATCCTAAGGCAAGAGGAATCTGTGGAATCCATCCCTGGGAAGGAGGATGAATTATGGGGAGAGATGAGATATGACAAGAAAATACTGATCCACAGCAGTTCCTCGGGTTTTGTGGCAGGGGGAAAGAGGCAACAGCAAAATAAGGAATATCTTCAGAATAATAATTAGATGGGATTGTATTTTATAGGGAATAACCCTGGAAGGGGATCTTCACTCCCAAATTGGGACTAATTAAACCCAATTTTCTGAATGAGACCACACTAGAAGACGTGGTTTCAGTGAGAAAGAAAAAATGGGGGATCCATCTCCTCCATGCCTTGTCATCCCAAATCCCCTCAGGAACCCCCCAAGCAATTCCAAGGCCCGAATCTGCAGAAATCCTTCCATCATACCTTTGGCTTAATCACTCTTCCAGAAATTTGCCTCTAAGTTGGTGTTTCTCCACTTGTTCCCAACCAGTGATGGATATTCATGGACAGGCAGAATTCATCAGCCTTTGATGAGTTGCCCAAATGAGACTTTGCTATTTCCAGACAAATTTAGAGACTTCCCTTCACTTGGATAAATAAAAAAAATCACCTTCTTGCTGGAAGGCAGGACCTTTTCCACCCATGTCATCCCTAAAAAGTTGTTCATTAAACCTGTTCTTTAAAAAATCTTTAAAATAACGGAGATTTTAGAGCCAAATGAGTCCAGCATTTCATCATCCTTGTCCTTGGAAAGCTCTCCCACCAGTTTAAGACCCCTTCCTTTGCTTGGCAGCTCCAGATCTTCTACTTTTCCAGTCCTTCCAGCCATGACTTCTCCCCAGGACTCTTCCCAGTGGTCCAACTCTGTCCTGAAATCTGTCCCCTGCTCCATCCAACAACATCCCTGTCCAGGTCCTGGGGTTTCACTCCTTTTGTTTCACCCCTTTTCCCATTCTTGCAGGGTATTTTCTGCCTTTGGTGACATCTTCAATGACCAGAGATGGTGCTTAAGACAGAACCACCCTCAAGCTGGTTTTGTACAGCCAATTATCCTGATCCAGACACTTTGGAAAAACCCAGTACCAGTAGCAAAGCTCTTGGAGAAAATCAGAATTTTTTTCTACAAATCCCTGTGCTGTTTTATGGCCACTTTTTCTGAGTCTCCAAACTCTGATCCTTGCCTCTCCTCCTCAGAGGCAGCACCAAAGCCAAGGATTTACCAGGCACGATCTCAGATTCCAAAAGAATCTATTATAGACATGTGCTTCTGAGCATGCTTCTCCCTATTTGAGGAGTTGGCCTCAAGGAGAAGGCTGCAGGAGACTCAGACGTCAAAAATCTGTCCTGGGAAGAGCTGAGTTGTGAAAACACCCACAAACCATTCCCAAACTCCTGCTGAAAGTCCCTTTGTTGCTCTCAGAAGGGAAATTACCTGGAAGTGACATTCCATTGGCTCCACATGCCTCATCCTCATCTCTGCCATCATCAACAGGCAGCTCCACTTCCCATCCCAGCACAAAGCTCCTTCCCTCCCTAATCCTGCTATTTATGGGTTTAAAATCACACAGGATGCCCCAGAATTCCCAAAGGAATTGTGGTGCAAGTGGTTTCAAAGGCTGCATCTATTCTCTTCATGTGCTTTCCCATCATATTTTGGCATTCAAGGCCAGGCTGGACGGGGTTGGGAGCAACCTGGTCTGGTGGAAGGTGTCCCAGGGGGATGGAACTGGATGACCTTGAAGGTCCTTTCCAATCCAAACCACCCCTCATTGCCTGACTTCCAGCATCATCCATAAAAATCCTCACCGCTGCTCTGTTCATCCTTCCAGCCAGGAAAATCAGCACGAAGCCACCGGTTTTGCCTTCCCCAGTTTAACTTTCCGCAAAAATTCTCAATAAACCAGTTAAGGGAGCAAAAATATTTGAGACCAAGAAGAAATTTAAAAAATACTTTAAACATAGTTAAAATCTGCTCTTTTTTAAGAGCCACACTTGAGATGTCAAACACAGAAGGAGCTGAAACACAGATTTAATCATGCTGTGATGTAAAGCTGGGAATCCATCAAAATGGAGGCAGAATGATTTTCCCAAAATTTCAGGTCAATATTGAATGTAATTTGATGAGCATCTCAAGCACATTCAACCTTGTGGTGCTGTTTGAAGTCATCCCAGACTTTGCCCATTAAACCAAGTTTAAAAGTGCATCTCCACAAGCTTGAATTAAGTCTGACTTAAGAAAAACCTCAGTTCTCCTAAACCCTTAATTTCTCTAACATTATTTCCCCTTCAGAGCTACTGTAAAGCAAGAACAGCACTTGGCACCACAGGATGTCCACCACCTTCCCATCTGGAATTCTACGAGGCTGGAGGCTGAATCGCAACGCCACAGGCTGGGAATAAACAGCTAAAAACTGAACTCAGCGGATTTTGGACGTGAAATAGGACAAATTCCTGCTCACCTGCTCTGATGGGAGTTTTGGTGCCCAAGTCCCTGGCCCGGACAGGGCTGCTGGAAGTTTTGGAGAGTTTGTTGGCCGACACCCGATACATGACCCCGCCGATGCAGCGGAAGCCTTTGTTCCTCCAGCACTGTTGGACGAGCTGGGATTTGCCACCTTGGAGTGAGGGTCGGATTTGGTTTAACAGGGGGGATCTGCAGGAAAAATAAAGTCAAGGTCAGCCCAAATTTGGGAAAATGTCACAAGGAGGTGTGCTGCCTCATGAGCAAACCACAGGATCGGAGACTCATGGAATGGTTTGGGTTTAAAGGGACTTCCAAGATCATCTCATTCCAACCCTATTGCCATAGGCAGGGACAGCTCCCACTAGAATGGAGGAGATGTGTGGAAGAATCAGGGTTGTTCTTACTGTTGACAGAGGAAGAGCTCTGATTCCTCCTGACTGACCCCCAAAAAATGATCTTCAGGGACTGTCCCTCAACTTCTCCCACCCTTGCTTGCACCTCCAGCCCCAGCAGAAACAAGGAAATGTGGATGCAATCCTATGAGATAATCAGCAAGGTGGGACCTTCACTGAGCTTAGCCAAGTTTTATGGAGCTCTACAAGCTTTGACATACCTGGAAGTGCTTCAAAGCCAGGTGGGATGAGACTGAGCAATCTGATGCAGTGGGTGGCATCCCTGTCCATGGCAGGGGTTTGGAACTAAATGGTCTTTAAGGTCCCTTCCAATCCAAAACATTCCATGAGTCTGTATTTTTGGTATCACCATTCCTATTATGAATCAGATACCACAACTTCGGTATCTTTATTCTGCCCCCAAATCTGGCTCTTGGAAGGATTTTACCCAATCCCTGCATGGGACACGTCACCCAAGAGCATTTCCCTCCCCCACCTGTCACCTGGAGCTGATGCTGGACCTCAGCAGGGTCCACTGGGTGGGGTTGGGGACCTGTCCCCACCTCCTCAACTCTCCCTAAATTCACAAACCCCAACTTGAGGAAGTGGGATCGAGATGGATCAGGAATCACGATCCAGTTACTGTTGCCCGTAACATTATTCTGAAGGACCAGTAAGTTCTGAAGTCACACCTGAAGGATAAATATCACAGAATCCCAAAATCTTTCGGTCTGAAAAGACCTCTGAGGCCATGAAGTCGAGCCTGCAACCGATTACCACTTTGTCAATTTAACTATGGCACTGAATGCCATGTCCAGGCGTTCCTTGAACACGTCCAGCAATGGGGACTCCATTCCATCTCATCCCAATGTTTAATAACCCTTTCCATGAAGAAAGTCCTTCTGATGTCCAACCTGAACCTCCCCTGGCACAGCTTGAGGCTGTATCCTCTCATCCTGTTGCTGGTTGACAGGGAAAAGAGGCCAACCCCCACCTTGCCACATGTCCCAGAGAGGCTCCTCTGCCACCCAAAAATCTTGTCCACTCCATGACCTGATACCTCCTGCACCATCCCACCTCCCTCCCAACCCACAACGCAGCCTCCCAGCTCGTTCCTATCCATCCCCCATTATCCAAACAGAGCCACTGCAGCCAAATCAAATCTCCTCCAATATCAGTCGCCTTCCTCATTTAGCACTAATCCAAACAGTAATTTGTTTATGCAAATTAGAGCTCTAATTTTGTATTAGCCCAAACTATGCTCATAATGCTATTAGCAGAACGTATATAAACCGCGCATTACCGGAGAATATCCGTAAATTAAGATCCCGCTATCCTATCAGTGGAATGCAAACCCCGATGAGCATTTCCTTTAAATGAACATGTGCTCCAAAGAAAAAGAGAGCTGGAAAATGGAATAGTTACATTTCCTAATGCTGAGCGTGACAGCCTATTCATTCCAGAGGGCTGTTGCCACTGGCTACCGAGCTCGGAAAATTTGCTGCCTGGTTTTCTGTGGAAGGGGATGGGAATTCGATAAATTCCTCATCCTAGTTCTCCCAGGGTTTCCCCCTCATGGAACTGCTACGGAGAGGAGCATCAAGTCTTAGTGACTCACAAAGAGTCACAGCTATGGCATCACTGGGCGAAGGTGACAATGGCATGAGGGACACTTGGGTCACTCATGGATCACCCAGCACATCCCAGAAAACTCCAGCAAGGCCAAGGATGCATCCAGCACTGACGAAAGGTCATGTGGCCATATCAGGGGCAATAAAAATAATAACAAATATCCAACTGGGAGGGTGACAGAGACAATTCTCCCTCTCTACTCTGCTTTTCTGAGATCCCATCTGGAGTTCTGTGTTCAGCTCTGGGGTCTCAGCAGTAGAACCTGTTGGAGCAAGTCCAGAGGAAGCCACAGAGATGCTCCAAGGGCTGGAGCCCCTCTGCTCTGGAGACAGGCTGGGAATGACCAGCCTGGAGAAAAGAAGGATCCAGGGAGACCTTCCACTGCCTGAAGGGACTCCACGAGAGCTGGAGAGACTGTGGAAAAGGGATGGAGTGACAGGACAAGCAGGAATGGGTTCCCACTGCCAGAGGGCAGGGTTAGGTAAGATATTGGGAAGGAATTCTTCCCTGGAAGGGTGGTGAGGTGCTGGAATGAAGTCCCCGGAGAAGCTGCCCCTGCCCCTGGATCCCTGGAAGTGTCCAAGGCCAGGCTGGACAGGGCTTGGAGCAACCTGGGATAGTGGAAGGTGTCCCTGCCCACAGCTTCCATGGAACTGGATGATCTTTAACCTTTCAACCCAAACCATTCCAGGATTCCAATGAAAGTATTGCAAAACACCACCATGGTTATGACAAGACCCATCCCCATCCCATCCATCTCCTCTTCCTCCCAGTGACACATCCCTGGGAGGACCCCAGGATGCTCCATTCCTCTGCTCACAGGGGTTGCAGTTCCAATGGATTTGGGGCTCCTTTTCCCAGCTGAATCAGTCACTTCAAAGACTTCTTCTAATTCCATACATATTCCCTATATGTTATCTCTGGGTAATACATGGTGATATCCACACACATCTATTTCCACATAGATACACAAATAATTGAATATATATACCCTGAGTATATGTATTGAAATACAGGATCTATATATTATATAGAATAATAAATATTGATACTTTTATACATAAATCTATATATTATCACCTATATTCTCCGGGCCTTCTATATCCATCAATTATCTCTAGATATTATTGAATATATGCAATGAATACATATATTGAATTATATATGTTCAGTAACATCTAGATATATTTAATATATGTATTTCATAATACCTAGAGATAATTTATATGAGGCCCAGATACTACTTTTATTCTTAGCAGTTTATATTATTCATATATTATTGAATATATAGGATATATATTGAATTACATATATT
>VZTT01007743.1:23339-35270 GCA_013400855.1 Buphagus erythrorhynchus | reverse complement strand
ATCTTAACAGAGATCTAACCACAAATTAATCCGGGCGTTCCAGCTCGTGAGGCCGAAGTGCTGAACCGCGCCGAGCTGGAAAAACAGAAAACAAAAACAACCCCCAAAACAACGGGAAAAAATAAAATCCACCACAGACTTGGAGAAGAAAAGAAGGAAGTTGCCTTTCCCAGTATGATGGTGCTCATCAGTCAGGCTTTGGGGGGTCATTGCTTTCAGGGTCATTACCCAGCAATGAAAACCAGGCAGCAGGAGGAGCGTGGATTGGGAATTCAAGGGTGGGTTTGGAAATATGTCTGGCAGACTAAAGGTGGGAATGGGAGGTCTTTGATCCACCAGTAACTCCAGGTATCCCAGAGTTCATGCAAGATCAAGGTGTCTCCAGGTTTGTAGAAGAGTCCAGCCACCTGCCCAGGGTTAATTTTTGAAGAGAAATCATGAAATCATAGAATGGTTTGGGTTGGAAGAGACCTCAAAGACCATCTCATTCCAACCCCTCTGCCATGGCAGGCCAGGGACACCTTCCACTATCCCAGGTTGCTCTGAGCCTCATCCAACCTGGCCCTGGACACTTCCAGGGATGGGGCAGCCAAACCTTCTCTGGACAAATCCCAAATTCCTCTGGATGTCCCAGTGCCCCAAGACAGGACGTGCCATGATCAACAACAGCAACGCCCAGAGGTTTTCAGGAGAGATAATGGAATGTTTGAGACTGGAAGGAATCCCTGGAAGTGTGGCCCAACCCCCTGCTCAAGCAGGGCCATCCAGAACAAGTTGCCAACCACCAGGTCTAGATGATGGCTTTAAACTGGCAGAGGGAAGGATTAGATGGGATATTGGGAAGGAATTCTTCCCTGGGAGGGTAGTAATGCCCTGAAATGAAATCCCCAGAGAAGCTGTTGCTGCCTCATCCCTGGAAGTACCCAAGGCCAGGTTGGATGGGCCTTGGAACAACCTGGTCCAGTGAAAGGTGACCCTGCCCATGGCATGGGAATGGAACTTCCCATGAAAAGTCTCTTCCCACCCAGACCCTTCTCTATGGTTTTCAAATACCTTAAGGGGGAAGATCTCAAACCAAAGCTTGAGAGGTTTCCCAGTATCTTGGTGGGACTGGCTAGGCTCCGTCACCTTGTATGCATCTGGATACCAGCTCACATTTGCACATCCCTATGCCAGGAAGGTACCAAAATGCCTATGGAGCATCTCCATGGATGCCACCATCTGCAGGAGGACAGAGCATGACCTTGTTCAGGAGGCTCCCCTTTCGGCAGGTGGCCACCAGGAACCACAGAAACAACACCAAACTTTTTGTCCTGCCTTCAGAAAAAAATCAAAACAGCTCTGCTCCTCCTCAACCTGTGACTCAATCATTAGAAATCCTCCCCTGCATCCATGATTTGCCTTGGGAGCCATAAGGAAGAGCAATACACGACACTAAGAGTGATTATTAATAATGGTGAGGAGTCGTTGAGATAACAGCTCATGATAAGTGGGGAATGTTTTTATGGCCCTTGAATACTGAGCAGGATTTTAAAAACATTAAAAATAAAAGAGTAGGAGAAATGCAACCCGCACATACAGGGCAGTATGGAAATTCTGAAGATCATGGTGTTCCAGCCACCCCAACAACCAGGGATTAAATCAACGGACAAGAATAAACAGGTAAAAGGTTGCAGTGTGTCCTGACAGGTGAAAAGGGACCTTTGGGGAGGACAGGAGCAATTCCTGCCAGCTGCAGAAATCCAATTCGAGGGAAACACCATCCAGAGCTCCCATCATAAATACCCAATCAACAAGGACAAACGACTCTGTGTCTCCATTGCAATAAAAGGAACCTGTCCCTGAAGAAGAGAAGGCTCCAGAAGACCTCAAAGCCCCTTCCAGTGCCAAATGGGGCTCCAAGAGAGCTGGAGAGGGGACAAGGGACAGAGTGACAGGACAGAGGGAATGGCTTCCCACTGCCAGAGAGCAGGGTTAGATGGGATATTGGGAAGGAATTCTCCTAGGTGGCACAATGAGAGTGACCACCTGGCTTGGCAATGTGGAAGGAAAATCTCCAGCTTTGTGCTTTGCCCTGGGAATCCCAAAGTGTTTCCCTGGCACCACCAGAATGCAGTGATGGGAATGGGATGATACTACAAATCCAAATATTTGGCCACATGTGCTGGAATCTGGAAATTTCCCCATGTCCTGGGCTCATCCCACAGTTTGGAAAGCAGGTGAGGGAGGGATTCTGCCCCTTTGCCCCGCTCAGGTGAGACCCCACCTGCAGAGTTGCCTCCAGCTCTGGGGTCCAATATCAAAAGGATGTGGAGCTGCTGGAGCAACTGCAGAGAAGGCTGCGCAGATGTTCCAAGGGCTGGAGCTCCTCTGCTCTGGCTAAGGCTGGGAGAGCTGGGAATATCCAGTCTGGAGAAGAGAAGGATCCAGGGAGAGCTTAGAGCCCCTTCCAGTGCCTAAAAGGTTTCCAGGAAAGCTGGAGAGGGACTGGGGACAAGGGATGGAGGGACAGGACACAGGGAATGGCTTCCCAATGCCAGAGGGCAGGGAGAGATGGGATACTTGGAAGAAATTATTTCCCTGGGAATGTGCTGAGATCTTGACACAGGTTGCCCAGAGAAACTGTGGCTGCCCCATCCCTGGAAGTGTTCAAGGCCAGGTTGGATGTGGCTGGAAGCAACCTGGGATAGTGGAAGGTGTCCCTGCCCATAGCAGGGGGTTGGAACGAGATGATCTTAAAAAGTCCTTTCCAACCCTTATCATCTGATGATTCCATGATTTTCCAAAGCAATTAAAAATCCTAAAGTGGTTCAAGTGCACACAGGGACTCCAACAGGATCTGGGGAAGCCTTTACCCAATTTGTGCTAGTCTCCCATGGAAGTTCTGCCCTGCTCCAAAACTCTCAGTGCTTTCCACGTGCTGCGATGCCACACAATTATCCCAGCTTTACACTCAAATTAAGTCCTCAAATACCATCAGGGAATACTTTAAGCAGGACTTCAGAAAGTCCTTATTAATCTTAGCATTAAAATAATACACATTCATCTCCAGCAATAGGTGAGCCAGCAACCTGATGAATACATTACCCTGAGGTTTTGCATTAAAAAGGATAAATTCCTTGAATTTAGCTGACAAAAACCCACTCACACAAAGGGATTCCAGGTCACCTTCACTGCAACAGTGTTGATCCTACTGCAACCAATTGGTGAGATTAGCTCTGAACCACTGGGGGAGAAGGGGCTGGTGAGTTCCAATTATGAAAGCAGACTAAAAACTATTGATTACTGTAAAGTTGGTTTACTACCACCCTTAAACCTGGCCTAAAAGCGGTATTTAAACCAGTATTTAATTATGTAAGTTGGCTCCACAGCAGTGGAGTTTTTAGTTCTTCCTTTCCCAATCTGAAGCCTCATCCAGGTTCTTTCTGCTCACATCATTAGTTAATTTTGAGGAAATCCAGCACAGGTTAAGTGCTGCACAAAGCATAACATGAAGAACATCTTGGCCCTGAGATCCAGCATTGTAACTCACCCTTGGAACCAGGTCCTCAGCCAAATCCTCTGCTCCACTGACAATGTGCTTTAAATCACACTTTAACATTGATCCAATTGAAACAGCTCTTGCTAAACCAGACACTTTCTGAGTCTCCTCCTGAGTATTGTGTCTCCTTGGTTAGGTTGAAAAGTGGTCAAGAACTTGAGGTAAATCCCAACTTCTCTGTCTTTTCATCTTGATGGCACCTGAAACCACTTGAAGGTGGTTCCTTCCCCAATAATTAACCCCCAAAAGTGACAATTCTCAACTGTGGGGATGCTCCCCTATGTATGATTTGTTTTATTTCTTTCAAATCCCATCAGAATATCCTGGATCTGCCCGTTTCCTTGCTCTCCATGTCCTCGGGACAAATGGGTTGGAGAAGGAGCTTGTCCTGATTTTCATGATCCTGGTCTCATGTCCTTCTAGTGAGGACATGCCAGGAGGAGCATGACAAGGAGCTCACACTCCAAAGGGCTCAACAGGAAACAGTGGGGATGGAAAGGTCCAACAATGGGAAGGGAAAACTCCTGAAATGGGCTCATCTATGGATGGGCAACATCCCAAGCCCACAGTCCAACCACCATGAGCTCTGGTGGCACCAGTGGCATTTTCCCAGAGCTTATTTAACCCTACATGGATGGGCTCCAACACCTCCCCACAATATTGAAGCAACACTCTGTGACTTGTCCAAGCTGGTTCTATGGGAAGTTTTGCCATGGGAATGTCCATCATAGATGACTCCAAGTGACCACAGCTAACAAGACCCTTGCACCATTGGAATTACACCCATCTCCCTCTTCCCAAACCTTTGATCCTGCTGCTCACAACTCATGTAAACAGATCTTTGGAGCTCAAGTAACATCCCACTGGTAGGAGAAGCCACTTTGAGCAGGATGAACCAGCTCCATTTATCCAGGCTGTCATTCCACAGCTGAAAAATCAGAGGAAGAGACCTCAATGTCTCAAAATGAAAAAAAAAAAAAAAATCTCTACGTACAAAATCCTTTGAAAGCAGCTCCAAATTAAGAGCTCCATCGAGGCTGTCAAGCCCCTGCGAGCTGAGTCTACAGCACCTTCCCTGGGAAGAAGGAGCTCAGCCCATTTATTTGGATGATGAAAGCAAAGGGATCTAAAAATTGCACTCCTTTGTTAATGAGCAGCCGAAGGGATCCGTAAGCATAATTCCAGAGGCTGGTAATATTTTATATAATCGGCAAGTGGTTTAAATTGAAAAGCCCCAACTGAATCAATATTTACTGCATTGAAACGAAATGAATAGTAATAAGTCACTAAGCTCCCTGTCCTGTTTCATAAAATAAAAAATTATAAAAATGAGCACAGGCGCGGAGCGACCATCGCATCAACTTTTACGGCACTCGGGGAGTCGTAACCAACTGTTCTCATCAAATCCTGTAAAAAACCTGCCCGAGGAAGCCTCACTTCAGGAGTGCCAACGGGAAAAAAAAAAAGAGGGGAAAAATAGGAGCAGAGAGTTTCACCAACGCAGGCAAAAAGGCTCCCAAAGCTGCGCTCCCCGGGCAGGCAGAGCATTCCTGGATGCTCCACAAAGTGCTTCCTACTGGATTTCACACACAGGATTTGCCAAGATGCCCTCCCAGATGGATCCCAGCCCCCAGGGGATTTTGCCACAGCTCTGGATGTGGCCAATGCAAACCCTGCCTTCTCTCACGTTTGTAAGTTGGTTGGTGTCACCTGTGCACAGGTGAGAATGATGCAGATCCATGAGGAGCTGCCCACCCTGTGACTGGAAAGCAGGTCCAGGGTAAGATTCATCCTGCCAAACTCCCTGTCTATCCACAAACCCATGGATGACACAGGATTAATGTCAGGGATTACAAACAGCAGCAGCACATTCGGTCCTGCTGGACTGAAATAGATTGCCCAGAGAGGGTGTGGATTTCCCCATCCCTGGAAGTGTCCAAGGCCAGCCTGGACAGAGCTTGGAGCAACCCGAGACAGTGGAAGGTGTCCCTGCCCTTGGCAGGGGGTGAAACTGGATGGTCTTAAAGGTCCCTCCCAACCCAAATTGTCCCATGATTCCATGATTCTAATCCCACAGCTTCACGTTGTACAAGGAAGTCCTTATTGCTTCCTCCTTTTTCATCAGCTTTTTATTCTTAAAAACCCAGGAGTTCAGAAAACAGACACTGAGGAGCTGGAGAATGGAATGGAGCTGAGGAAGCATTCCAGAGAAGGGAATGGAGCTAAAGAAGGGTCTGGAGCACCAGGAGAGACTGAGGGAGTTGGGGAAGCTCAGCCTGGAGAANTGGGGAGGCTCAGCCTGGAGAAAAGGAGGCTCAGGGGGGACCTTCTGGCTCTCCACATCTCCCTGAAAGGAGGATGCAGCTGGGTGAGGTTTGGGATCTGTTCCCAGGGAACGAGGGACAGGACAAGAGGAAACGGCCTCAAGCTGTGCCAGGAGAGGTTCAGGATGGACATCAGGATGAATTTTTTCATGGAAAGGGTTATCAAGCCCTGGCACAGCTGCAAAGAGCAGAGGTGGAATCACCATTCCTGGAGGGATTTAAAAGCTCTGTGGATGTGGCACTTGGGGACATGGTTTAGTGACAACCTTGGCAGTGCTGAAGGAATGGTTCAAGTCAAGGAGGGCTTACCCAACCTCAATGATTCTGTTATTCCACACCCTGATTTGGGTTGAAACAGCATTATTTTAGATGCAGAAGAGACCAGGAATTTGTTCAAGGGAGGGAACAGGAAAACACTCCCTCTGTCTCCCATAACTCCCACAAAGTTCCTTCCCGTGACACAAATAATGTTTCCCCTTTGCCCCCTTTTATCCTTGAGTTTAAAAAGGAATTTAAAGCAGCAGAGACATCGCCTTCAACACTCTCTGCTCCTCCTTATTGAGCCATAAAACCTTTTCCCATGTAAAATGTCCTGAACTGGAATAGCTTTGGGGTTTCCCTGGAGATTCACCCCTCACTGCCTACGTTTACATCCTCCTTTCCACACCAGAGGATGGCAAGAACACAGACCTGGATTCACTACCAACAATTCCAGAAGCAATTATTAAATCTCCACTAATTTGGAGGGGGGAGGGAATTAAAGGAAATTATTAGCAATCAAAACGTTATCTCAGCTTGGAAAACCATTCCTGCTCACGGACAGGTGGCCACGGGATCCGTGCCAACTTCGGGAATCCCTCTGCTCTTTTCCCCCCCACTTTCCCAGCTTTAACAGCTGTGACCTCTCAGACCTCCCCGTATCCTCCTGCAAATCCTCCTTCCAGGCGAGCCTGGAGGGCAGCAGGAGCTGCAGATGCTGTGGAGCCCGACTGGCACCTGGGGATGGGTGGATGGATGGACCGGGAACAGGGAAGCTGCCGGATGCAGATGGTCGGATTTGCCGGTGCCAAGGGCGGTGGCGAATCCGGCCTCATGCTGAAACCCACAAAGAGGTGCCAGCATCCAGCTTGGGAAGAGCCAAGGAGAGACTGGATGGTGCTGCATCATCCACATATTCCCTAATGGAATAAAGCTAAGGTTTGGAAGGGAACACAATGGTTTCATCCCAAAGGATGCTCCGTCAGAGAATTTGGGTGTAGAAAGAGGAAATCTCAGTGCTCTGCTGGGGAGAGACCAGACCTGGTAGGAGGGATATTAGTTGGTATTAACGAGCTAATTACAATTATTTCCAAGGCAGCAGAAGGAAATAAACACCCAGGGTCTGAGAAAGCTGATTACATAATCCCAGAATAATTTGAGTTGGAAGGGACCTTAAAGATCACCTCATTCCAACCCCCTGCCATGGGCAGTGAACCTTCCAGTAGATCTTCCAAACATTATGTAGGTTTTGGATATGAATATATAATTATTTAGGAATTTTTCTCCATGTTGAGTACAACAGACACTTAAACTCAATTGGAAATTTCATTAACTCAGCCCAAGGGTGAAATTCGACCCATGGGAGAGATGTACAAATTCCTTCCTTCCTTTCCTTCCTTCCATTGCATGAAGCCCTTTCCAGCTCCTGTAAAATGGATCCTGCTGCCCAGTGAAGCTCTCAGAGATCTCACTTAGGATCCCTCTGCATTTGCCAGTCCTGGAGTTTCCTCCAGCTTTCTTAAGAGTATTTTATACCTTTTTTTGAGGGATGTTCCTGTGCAGGGCCAGGAGTTGGATTTTATGATCCTTCCAGCTCAGGATACTCCCTGATTTCTGCCACCAGGATGAAACAGATGGATCCATCCTTCGGCCTGAAAGAAGCCTAAATGTTTACTTAGCCTGGACAGAATTAATCAGCTGAAAACGATGCTCCAGCACTTGCCAAGTGACCTTTTTTGCCCCCAAAAACTGGATTGCTCATTCCTGAGCTACGAGACCTGCCCGGGCACAGCCCGGAGCTCAGCCCAGATGCTGGCACCAGTTGGACTCGGCTCAGCGCAGCAGCTCATGGAAAAGTTTAAAGGAATTTATCCCAATTTTATCCCAATTTTATCAGGGTAAGAAGTAATTCAGGGAATTTGTGCCTTGTGGAGCTGCCATTCAGCCATGCTCTGCTTCCCCCTTCCTCCTTTTTTGGGTGCTTTCTCTTTTAAATCCCAACTTTCACACTGGAATTGGCACAGGAAAATGTTGGGGTTTGGTCTGCTAAAAGCTTGGAGAAGTTACGACCCTTTGTAGGGAAAACCATCTGGGAAAAGGGTGGGGAAAAAAAGCAGCTCTGCCATTACTAATCTCTTAATAGAGTAGATATTTAGGAATTAAATACATTCCTCACTCCCACAGCTGTCACTGTCAGGTGAAAAAACAGGGAGTGTGTAAATATTCAGCAAAAGAAAATATACTCCGAATGGGATGCTGTTAGGAGGGATAATTAGCCTTAGAAAATCCACTTCTGAAGGGTCCAAACCACTTCAAAAAGAGTTTTAAATACAGCATGTGGCCAATTTGGAAAACTTTATCCACAGGGACATTTCATCTGGCCACGCTATTCCATTGCTCTTGAAGCCTGGGTTAGAAAAGGTGAATAATATCCCATAAAATTTATTTTATTTAAAATTACAGCTGTTGTCTGGGGAATTTGGATGGAGAAAAGGAAGAATTGAACTTGGAGCTTCGTGGTCTCATGAGAGATTTTATCCTGGAGCACCTGGGCAGGAATAAATGGATGACCTGGGACAGAGGGAGCAGCACCAAGAAGGTTAAAGGGTTTCAGAGACCAGCTCCAAATCCCAACAGAACCACGCTCAGTCCATGGGGGACTTTGAACAAGATGTACCCCAAGACTGGACGAAGAAGGATCAGTCCTCTGCTTCCTTCTCAGGGCATCTGCCTGGAGCCCATCCTAGACCCTGTGCACTAATCTATAAAAAACAGCATTACAGCCATAATTAACATTTTTTCTGGAATCGTGGAATGGTTTGGGTGGGAAGGGACCTTAAAGACCACGCAGTTCCAACTCCCTGCCATAGTCAGAAATACCTTCCACTATCTCAGGTTGCTCCAAGCCTCATCCAACATGGCCTTGAACACTTCCAGGGATGGGACAGCCACAGCTACTCTGGGAATTCCATCACAGCTCCTCATCACCCTCACAGGGAAGAATTCCTTAACAATATCCCATCTATCCCTGCCCTCTGGCAGTGGGAAGCCATTCCCTGTGTCCTGTCCCTCCATCCCTTATCCCAAGTCCCTCTCCAGCTCTCCTGGATCCCCTTTAGGCACTGGAGGGGGTTCTAGTCTCTCTGGAGCCTTCTCTTCCCCAGGATGGACACCCCCAGCTCTCCCAGCCTGGCTCCAGAGCACTCAGAGAATTTTTTACTTTTTCTACCATGGTATGGGAAGGACCATTTCCAATCTGGTGTCCCAGCACCTGGAGATGGCACCCAATGCTGGAGAAGACCTCTTGGGTTACATGAGCCCACAATTTCACCTCTCCCATCTGAGTTCCTGCACCAGATGATCCATCCCTGACCCAAAACCGCTGATCCACAGCCGCAAACTCCCAACTTTTAATCCCTCTAAAGCTCCTTGCTAAGGATGTTCTGCTTTTCTCTGACAGCTGCTGGACTCAGAAATCATGGAAAGGCCTCACAAAAGAGGAGAAAAAGAAATCCTGGCTAATGAAAACCCCTCCTGAGCAAATCCTCCTCGAGCCACTCGTGCATGAGCTCTCAGCCTACTAGAAACACTGAGGAAAACATATTAACCCAAAATTCCATGGGAATGGAATGGTGGGAGCAGCCAGGCAGGGAGATGTTGCTCAGGAGCTCACTGAGAAGTGGCACCACCATGAGCACCTCTGCTCTGTGAAATAACAGAGGTGAAGCCCTCTAGGCTGGTTTTTTTAGTTCCTATGGGATCTTTCCACTTGGTTTGTCCAATCCTGGGGGCTGGGAATCCTTGTGGAGCACCCCAACAGAACTGGGGGATGGTTCCTCACCACAAACCACTCACAAGTCCCCTACACCTCTCCAAACAAGCATTTCCTGGAATGCAATCTCCATTTTTTATCTCACTTATCATCTCAGTTCATCTTTTTCATAGGATCCTTTGGTTGCAAACTCCATCAGGGCTCCAGAAGCTCCTTGTCCCTCACCCACAGCATCCCAAAAGTAGTGGGGACCCTTCAGAGTAGATCTAGAGAGCCACCCTGGTGCTGAGGATCCGAAATCCACACTGAAAATCAAACACATTCCAACAAAACCACATCCCTTGCGTTGCTCCCACTTGGCCTTGACAATCCAAAGTCCACCAGGAGCTGCTGAACATCCTCAGGAATGGTTTTATCTACCAGGAGTCAAGTTTGAATCTCCAAGACTGGTCTGTGAAGCCCAACAACTGAAGATGTCTCACTCAGGAGACCAATTCTGAAACTCTGTCTTGACCCAGGTGAAAATCCCACTGAGGATGCCACTGATTCCAGTCGGGAACGGTGGCACCACACTCTCTGACAGTGATTTTGCACTATCAAATTTGGTTTGGGATGGGGGGAAATGAGACAGAAGGAAGACACTCTCATTATGTTATCCCATGGATGACTTCCAGATGATTTCCATCCAACTTGGTCATCTTAGGAGGAATCTTTTCACAAAAAGAGAGTAAAAATGGAATGGGCTGCCAGGGAGGTGTTGGAATCACCATCCCTGGAGGTGTCCAAGGAACAGCTGGATGTGGCACTCAGTGCTCGGGTCTGGGTGACAAGGTGGAGATCAGTCACAGGTTGGACTCGATGATCTTGGAAGTCTTTTTCCACCTAAATGATCCTAGGATTTTGGGATCTCATGCCAAAGGGTGCAGCAAATCCAACATCTCACACGGCAGGAAGCCAGTGCCATGTTAGAGGCTCTCAATGGATTGAGTTGGAAAAGCCTTTTCAGATCATCAAATCCAACACAGTTCCGGCACGGGATGGAGCTGCAAGATTTCCCAGGAAGAAAAGATCCAGTTTTTGGAATGCTGGGCTCCCCAACAAGGGTGGTCCAGGCTCCAGAGAAGAGCTGATCCAAGATCCACACAACACTCTGCCGAGTAAATAACCCCTCACTGTCCCTGGGATCGGATGTGGCAGTTTTCTTTTTAATGGAATCCATTCGAAACGCGACGACTCCATTAACCAAAATTAAAAAAGGAAAATCCCATTATTCCTAAGGATGTTCATGTGCATTTAGAGCTGGTCATTAACCCCTGAGTCCCGCTTTTATTTTGGTTTCATTACTTCCTCTGAAGTGGAGCTCGATTACTGTGGCCAACCCAGGAGGAGGGAACGGTAGCGCTTCCCTCGGCACCGGGAGCCTGGAATTCATGGAAAAGCAGGAAAGATCCAAGCTCTCAGCATAAGGCAGCCCAGGAACTGGACAGGACTGGGGAGACTGGGAGGATGGAGGATGGGGGGGGGTGTCAGGGCAGGGAGTAGGAGTGGTGGAGTCCTTGAATCCTGCTGGAAGCTGCACAACTCAGATCTGCTGCGGAGTTTGCCGGGTGGGAAAACAATCAGATGGGAGAGATGTCTGGGAGAAAGACAAGGGGAAAAAAGAGGGAAAACAAAGGAAAAGTGGAGGAAGAATGAAAAAAGAAAAGGGAAAAAAAAGAGAAATAAAGGAAAATATGAAAAAAAGATTTAAAGGAGAGGAAAGAAAATAGAGAAAAAAGGAGGAAAAAAGGGAAAAGGGGAAAATGGGAAAAGGAGAAAGAAAGGAAAAAAAGGAGGAAAGGGAAAAAGGGAAAAAGAAAAACAAGAAGAAAAAGGAAAAAAGAAAAGGAACGAAGGAGATAAAATGGGCAAAGAGAAAAAAGGAAAAGGAAAGAGGGAAATAAAGGAAAAAGGGAAATATAAAAAAGGAGAAGGCAAAAGAACAATGAAAAAGAAAAAAGGGAAAAAATAAAACCGGGAGTAGAAGCAGCATACAA
>VZTT01007743.1:0-22965 GCA_013400855.1 Buphagus erythrorhynchus | reverse complement strand
AAGAAACAAGAAACAATAAATAAGAAGCAAAGGAAGACAGAAGAGAGGAGTGACTTTTCCCCAGTGTCCATCTCTCAGGAAGGAGGGGAGCACCAGAGACAGGGAGCATTAATCCCCAGCTTTGCCCCAAAGAGGTGCCACTGTTTTTTAAAGCCTCTAAACCAGTTTAGAACAGAAACTGGATTATTCTGGGCCAGATGTCAGGGCTGCTCCGAAACAATCCGTGTTGTGCATCTCATCTCAGCCTCATTAAAGGGATTAAAAGTATTTCCTATAGAAACAAAAAATATGGATTTCCAAATGGGAGTTACTGTTCCCTCCTGCCTTTAACAGCTCCAATCCCAGCAGATGAATTTCACTTTAATGAGATGTCATTTTGGAGAATGGTTTAACATCCCTTCAAAAAAAATCCGAGGTCTAAAACCTCGTCAAACCACGTCGGGATTATTAAAAGAAAATTTACCACACAGACAAAATAAAATCAAACAAAATAGGAGCCGCCAATTCGCAGAATCCATGACACGGCCGTTTTTAAATGTGATGGAAAAGGCTTTCCAAGTTATCTGCTTAACCACAGGCTTTCTGTTTACTTCTCACTTTCATGTCAAATGAATTTGGGAAGAAAAAAATTGACAGGAACTTTAAGGCCATTCGTCACATTCCGACTCCGTTCGCAGATTAACACAGCAAAAGCCAGGAAGGCGGAGAGGGGATTTTATCATCTTGATAAAAGGAAATTAACTCCCGGTGTCCCAACCTCTGCCCTCTGCTCACGATTCTCTCGTCTCCATGCAGGAAGATCCCGGAGCAATCGGCACCAGGAGGTAAAATCCCACCGGAGCATCATCCCAATTAAATAAACAACATAAAAAGCTGTACTTTAAACTCCCCAAAACCAGGAGATTGAACCACTTTCACTACTTAAAGCAGCATCTGGCTCACAAAACCTGTCCAGTCTGCGCTCCAAACTGGTCTGTGGGAGGTTGAAATCCCACCTCTCAGACCCTAGAAGGTACAAACTGGTGCAAAAAATAAATGGATCAAGGAGAGAAGACAGCATTTGCTGACATCTTTAAAATGCCCATCCCCGTCTGCTTACAATATATGGGAACGTCGATTAAAGCCTCTCCCGTCGGAGCGCTCGGCAATTTTCCGCCATGGAAGCCGACGTTAACAGTTTTCCCTGTTTTCTCTGCAACTTTTGAGATGATGCCCCAGAACCAGAGAAATATGGATTTGCTCCATCCACTGTGAATTACAGCCCCAAGCACTGCTGTCTGTTCTCAGCTCCAACCACTGACCTTCCAGGATCGTGAACAAAGAATCCCGCAACAGTTTGGGTTGGAAGGGGCATTAAAAACCATTGAGTTCCAACCATAGGCAGGGACACCTTCCACTGTCCTAGGTTGTTCCAAGCCCTGTCCAACCTGGCCTGGAATACTTCTAGGGATGGGGTAGTTACAACTTTCCTGGACAGCTTGTGCCAGGGTCTCACCACCACCCCAATCCAACACTGGGCTGTACAACAAGCAACCAATATATCCCAAGTGCTTCCCAACAGTACCCAGAGGTGTTACAGTTCCTGGGTGACCCCATCCCATTTCCTGAATGGATGGACTTCTTAGGGACCTCAGAGTGCAACCCAAAAGCTCAGAAGTCAAGGAATTCATCTGGTTTAACCCATTACTGTCCATCAGGGGGATTATGGTGGACAACTTGCTGGAGACCCTGATTGCCCTAATCTCCAACACAACAAGAGGAAGATGGAAAGGATGAGAAAGCTTCCCCAAAGTTCCCAAGGATGCATTCTCCTCCCCAAAAGAAAGTGGATATATTGAGTTTTCATGTTCATTTCATCCATGGCAAGTCAACCACACCATTCTGTGGGAATGAGGCACGGGAACTGGAATGCATCCAATGGGCAACACTGGACTCTATTCAGTAACATAAGATTCCCATTCCACTGGATTTCCATGGATTTAGGGAGAAAGTGTTAATTACACACTAACAGCACACCAGGACTGGCACCTGCAGCTCTACCCACTCGGGAATAACACGGAAAATAATCTAACACAGGGTGGAATCCAAGTGCCCTTCCCCACCACATGATCCCGTTGTCTCAAGGCAGTAAAATCACTTCCACAGGGAAACTTGTAACAGCACTCAAGGAATGTCAGAAAAATAGAAGTAAAATCAGGAAGGTTTCCCCGGGAACGGATGATGGGCTGCATGAAATGGATGGTTTCATCCCATGGAAGTGCTCAAGGCCATGCTGGACAGGGATTGGTAAAACTTGGCCACTGGAAGGCATCCCTGCCCATGGCAGGGGGGTTGGACCAGATGCTCATCCAAGGTCCCTTCTAAGCCAAACCATTCCATGATTCTCTGAACTGGGTCATGAGTTGGGTCAGCCGGTTGGCAATTGGTGTCTAAAAGATGTTGTTAAGGGAGCAAAAGTAAATTGGAAACCCAAAACCACCCACTGTGAAGGAAAGGAAGGGATGGGACAAGGAGGTTGGTGCGTCCAAGTGACCTGGAACCCAATATCCCAACCTCCTGCAGAGGATGACTGGAAGGGATGGTGGTTCCTTCTCCTCTTGGATGCTCAGCTGTATCTCCCTGGTGGCTGAACCCCATTTCAAAACCTGCATCACCCACTTCCAGCTCGAATCCCTAAATGCTTCACATCTTTGAAACCTGGGGGGAAAATACTTGTAATTACCATATCACGGAATTATTTAGGCTGGAAAAGACCATCAAGTCCAAACTTTGACCAATCACCACCTTGCTAACCGGACCAGAGTGCTGAGTGCCACATCCAGTCACTTCTTGAACACCTCCAGGGAGGGTGACAACTGTTTCCATCTTAATCTGTTCAACACGCTCCAGGCCACAGAACAGAACAAAAGAGAAGAAAATAAAAGGAAAAAAGAAAACAAAACTAAACTACATGAGCGAATCCTCCACTGACGAGTTCCTTTCTCCTGAGCTGGCATTTCTCTGACAAATGTTGGATTATCTTGTTCTTTACTTATTTATAGTGCTGGAGGGGTAGGATTGTCCCTCAAGAGGTGCCACAAAGTTTTCAGGAAGAAATATCAGTTTCCCCAGCAGTGCTAGACACAACTCATTATTTGCAGACAGGTGACTTTTGTTTTCCACACTTGCAGCAGGATTTGAGAAGAAAACCCTTCAAAGTGGGTCAGTGTCTCATTCCCCCACTGGGGGTCTGTAAGCTCAACTCAAAGGGCTCTCTGCTCCCAAAAATGTGTCTTAAAAACGGTTCTGGCTCTCCAGAGGGAGAACTGGAGTCTTCTGAAGGAGTTTATAGAATCCTAGAATATTCTGAGTTGGAAGGGACACACAAGGATCATCTAGTCCAACTCCTGGTCCTGTACAGAACACCCCAAAAATCTCACCCTGTACCTGAGATTGTTGTCCAAATGCTCCTAGAGCTCTGGAAGCTTTGGGACCATGACCACTTCCCTGGGGATCCAGTTTCTCTGGTAAACCTGTGCAAGGGCCTCACCACCCTCACAAGGAAGAACTTCTTCCTGATATCCAATCTAATGCTACTTATTTTCAGTGGGAAGTCATTCCCCCTTGACCTGTCACTCCTTGCAAAAATTCCCTCTCCAACTTTTGTGTCAGCCCCTTCACGCACTGGAAGGCTGCAGTGAGATTACCCTGAAGCTTCTCTTCTCCAGGCTAAACAATCCCAGCTCTCTCAGCCTTTCCTTGCAGGGAAAGTGCTCCATCCCTCTGATCATCAACCCCAGAAGGCTTCTACTGCCTCTGTGCAAGGTCTGTGACATGTGGACATCCCATTTTTTTGGTGGCCACATCCACATGGACCATGGGAAGAGGTTGGAAGCAGGAGAAGCATCACTGCCAAATCTCAGCATGATGCTGCATCCATCCCAGCTCCTTCACAGCAAATCCTTCATCCCTTTCCCAGCAGAGGGAGGCCGTGAGGAGAGAGGACACCTCCCTCCAGGATTTTTAAAGGATGACCAACCTCAATGTCACCAGGAGCAACCGAAATTTAAGGCCAGCAAATCACAGCCCTTGTGAGCTGTGCTCCCAGCAAAGCCGCGGGAGATAAGGGGGAGGAGTGAAAAGGAGAATCAATAAATCTTAACCTCATTCACAATGATCTGGAGCTCTTATTAAGTAAATTAATTTAAGTTAATTTAACTCGATCATGACTCCCGATCACAGTGATTTAGTGAGGGGGAAATTGCATTAAGAAAGGCCACACTCACCAGATAGAAGAACGGAAGAAAATTAGATCCACTTAGCAATGTGAATTAATATGGAAATAGCAGGTGTAAATTTCACCTTATCAAGAGAGTGAAAATTATCTTCATAAATTTGGAGAAATAGGCCCCGAGTTGCTTATAAATCTATTTAAAACAAAAATATTACAAAAAGTGGAGTAAAATTAATTTAAAATATACTCCCACCTATCGCCTCGAAGAAAAGTCAGCAGCAGGGCTGAGTTTAATGCAACCTAGCAAGAAGGGGAGGATGGAATTCATTCCCGAGGGACTGACATCAGGTACCTCCAACAACTCTCCCTGTCACTCATTTCCCAAAGCCACATCCCTCTTGATCTTAGTCTGGTGATTTGGGGATTTACTGGCAAAAAGGGCGACATCCTGGATGTCCTAGCAAAGTAAAACCCTGGCACATTACTTCCAGATATTCAAAAATCTGGACTTCATGGAAGAACTCACTCCTTAGTGCCAGCTGGGAACCAGTTTGGGAGTAGCACTGGAGGGCAGCACCACCAGTTGACATCCCACTGCTGGCTTAAGGGGAAGAGGATATTAAAAATACCAAACTATTATAAAAACATTATAATGATTAAAATGGAAAATAGAAATATTAAAAATAATTGACTACTCAGTATGAAAAATAAAACTGAAGGGGTGTCCCATCATCACCAGAGCTTCTCCTGGTTTTGGGAAGAGCAAAGAAAATCAGGAAAAAAGCAGATCCTGGCATGTTGCTTGTGATAGATCCAAGATGATGATAGGAACAATGGAGCAACAAATCCTGTAAAAACTCCAGGAGAAGCATTTGCCACATGCTTCCTCCAGACAGGCCAGATGATTGATCACCCCCAACGAAGGTAATTGGTAGACGGAGATTTATGGCTTCTTTAAAACATAATTGTTTTAATTTGCTGATGGCATTTTATCAAGATTTGTCTGAAGCAGCTGTAAGATCTAAACTACACCAATTTAATGAAGTCAGAGATTAATACAGAGAAAACGATCCTACAAGTGGGAGCCCAGGCTAAACAATCGCAGAACACGGTTATTCCTTGGAAAATCACCACTGGGTTGAGCAAGAGCCACCACACATATCCCAGATGTTCTTGCTCTGAATTCCATGCCTGAAGCTTTTCCCCTCCTTGATTCTAACCATGGATCCTCCATCCTTCAACCCACTCAGATCTGGAGTACCAAGGTGTGAGGGAAGAAGTCGAGCCCAACAGCTGCAGGATGACTCATTCTCTATTAATTAAGAATCATGGAATGGTTTTAATTAGGAGGGACCTTGAAGACCATCTTGTTTCCACCTCCTGCCATGAGCTATGCCACCTTCCACTATCCCAGGTTGCTCCAATTCCTGTCCAACCTGGCCTTGGACACTTCCAGGGTGGTGAGGCCCTAGCACAGTTTTCCCAGGGAAGCTGTGGCTGCCCCATCCCTGGAAGTGTCCAAGGCCAGGTTGGAGCAACCTGGCATAGTGAAGGTGTCCCTGCCTATGGCAGGGGGTTGGAACTCAAGGATCTTCAAGGTCCCTTCCCACCCAACCATTCTGTGATTCCACAAAATTGCAGGATGATGGAGCAGGCAAAAAATTACGTAGTTTGTTTCTGGAAAGGGAAATGCAGGAATTTGGTCCCAAGGATGTGCAAATGGAGGTGTCACCTCCAAGTGGAGCAGTAGTTAAAAGAGAAAACCCAGAACAAAAGGAGTCCTGTGGATCTCAGGGATGATGCCAGGTGGGAAAATATCACAGGCAAAAGTAGGATGTGAAGACAAAGGAGGAGGTGGGGCAGGTAAGGTTGACCATGAGCCCAAAAGAATCCCAGTTTCCACACTGGAAGAAGCACTTTGAGACCAGTGGAGTACAGGAGATGAGGAATTTCTCAGCCAAGAGCTTGGAAAGCAGACAAAATAACTGACCCAACCTTTTTATCCAACCTTTCTGTTTATCCCATACTTTGCCTCATCACCCTGAACTCTTCCAAAACCAACTCTCCCTTCAGATACCGATTTGTGAATCCCAAAATTCACTTTTAAAGGGAAATATCAGGACAAGTCAGGCTTTAAAAACAATCACCACGATTTTTGTGCCTCCACAGCTCTATCATAAAAACCACCAATCTTCAGGGCATTGCTGGGGAATGACTTTTAGAGGAAAACCACCAGGAGCAGGAAGAACAAACCAGAGAAGAGCAGAACAGGCTCTCTTTGCCCAAAATATTGCCTGAGACTCCTGGCAGTTCAGGGGGAGGACAAGTTACTCCTGACCTAAAAATAGCTAAAATCTGTATTTTCACCAAACCCATCACTTCTAATCGCACCTTGCTTTAAAGAATCAATTATTTTAATGACCTTCCTGCTTCTACACAAGCTCCAGGTTTTGTCTTGGCCTCTGAGATGCTCCCTGGAAACATCTTGGTCTCCATGGATTTAGGAATATTCCAGCTCAAGGTTACAGCACCTTCAGTGCCTCCTTTCTCCAGGCAATGTCAAAATATTTCCAGATGTTTCACCCATACCAGATAATTGGGAATAAACAAGTTTGGGACAGCATCTACATCCTGGTGTAAGTTTGGAGCATCCGACACGCTCCCCTTCATCACCAACACCCGCACGTTTATTCATCCTCTTTTCAGCTTATTTAACTGCTCCATGGAAACAATTAATTCCAAGAGGGAATACGTAGGAAGCCAAAGGCATAAGCTGTTGGCACCAGCTCAGGATAACACAATTCCTAATATGATTTTACACTTTAAGTCAATAAACTCAGAGTAGACCAAACAAAGAGAGAAATTAAACAGCGAAGACGCAACAGAAAAACATGGAGCCAACGTGGGAGTTCCCGTGGCTCCCACATCCCAACCAGCTGCATTCCAAGGATGGAAGAATTACCTGGATGTCACAGGTCGCCTGGTCTTCCAGGTGGGAATGGGGCTGGTGAAGGATGATAAGGCTGGAGACACCACATTCTTCTTCACAATCCTGTAGCGTGTCTTTATCACCTTGTTGGCTGGGGAGGCCCTTACAAAGTGGAAGTTGGATCCTAGGAGAAAAAACATGGAAAGACAGGCCTGAAATTCAGGTGTGGATGGGCACAGGAGGGATCTCACCAGAATTCTCACAGAACTGTGGAATTTTTACGGTTGGAAAAGACCTTTAAGATCATCAAGTTCAATGGCTGTTGGTCCCATATCCAACTTAAGTCATACAACGAACTTTTTAGCACCTGAAAAAAGGGGTGAAGTTTCAGGAATGGGACCACTACGGCTGATGGTAACAGAAAGGTCTTGATGGGCTTGGGACTGGTTTTACCAGTCCATCAGCAAAACCCTACCACGGGAATCATGGATTCACCAACAACACCTTGATCCCAACATGCACACTGGAAATAAATGTATGCCTTTAATCCGTGGCATTTTCATCATAATTTTCATTCCCAGAAGTGTGTAAGTCCAGGTTGGACAGGGATTAGAGCAACCTGGTATAATGGAAGGTTCCTTCCATGGACAGGGAACTGGATGAGCTTTAAGCTCCCTTCCAACCCTACTCATTCCCAGATTCTCTATGTTGCAGGATGATCTACATCCTGGGTTATTCCACGGAATGTTTTGTGCAATTAACAGTTCTATGTCTGACTGTGGTTTTCCTCCACGAGTCTTTTTTTTTTCCCAAGCTTTCAGGAATGCACCTAATTGCCCGACTTTTATAACATACAGCTGTAACTGCCCAGATAATTAAAGCTGACACTCCATGCTGAGCCTCGGTCTCTGGGTTTTATAACTGATTTAAAGGGCCGGCTGTTTTTCTTGGAGATACTCTCATTAAAATTATGGAGAGGTTGGGAGGGGAAAAGTGGGATCGTTATTTCCACTGAAGACGTCAGACCCATCCCCATGTTTGTCTCTGTGAAAGGAGGTAGAATAAGGTGCATTCCCAGGTAAACTAGGAAAAATAGGGAAATACGTTTTAGAGCTGACACCATTCCCCAGAAAGGAGGGAACAGCTCCCCCATTTCCCTGCAACAGTGGCAACATCAATCCACAGCTTTACAGTTTCATACAGGGAGTATTTTCCTTCTTGAGTATTCCCAACAAGTTGATGACTTGTGTTGGCTTTGGGAGGGATCAGGCAACACAAATTTCCATTCCCAAATTCAGCAAAAAAGTTATAACCCCTGGTGATGGGAAAAGGCAAAAACCAGGCCCTGCCATGACCAAAAAATCACTGGAATTTTTCATGGTAAAGATGATGCTCACAACATTCTGCGATCTGAACCCATGGGATAAATCATGGAATTAAAGGATTTTCCAAGTTCTCTTCCAGTAGAAAGCATTTGATGATCCAGGGCTGGAGGAACTGCAGCCACTTTAGAGGTGAGGCAGTTCAGAGATCACTTTAGAGGTGAGGCAAGAAGGGAGAGAGGAAAGAGTGTGGGAAGCAAATGGGATTTCATTGCTCTTTCGCTATCCCAGGATTTTTTTGTAGATCAAATTCTTCAGGGTAGTGACCAAACCTCTGCGTGGGCTTTTAAAGCCCTTCCAAGGTTGAAATTCTAATTGCAATTAAAATTGCTCCCAAGTACCAGCAAACTTGGAGCTTTTTCCTTCAGGGAACTGTATTTAGGACAGGAAAATGGGGACAATAAAAGGAGAGAGGTGCCAACCCCTGCAGGGACCAACACCACACACATGATGAAATTCCAGCTATGGTGATGGTGGGACTGTCCTGGAATCATGGACTCATGGAATAGTTTGAGTTGGAAGGGACCTTGAAGACCATCCAGTTGCACCCCCTGCCAAGGGCAGGGACACCTTCCACCAGACCAAGTTGCTCCAAACCCTGCCCAACGTGAGTCTTGGACACCTCCAGGGATGGAGCAGCCACAGCTTCTCTGGGCAACTTGTGCCAGGGCCTCCCCTCCTCACAGGGAAGAATTCCTTCTCAATATTCCACCTAAATCTGCCTTCTATCACTTTTGTCACCCAGAACATTTGGACATACCCAAACTCTTATGGATACAGCACCAACCATGTACCCAAAGCACTTCCATGCCACCGGGGAAGGGATGAGAGCCACAATCCCACATCCTCCCCTACCAGCAACAGCACAAGTTGCCCCTTTCCCTCCTCCACTCCAGCCTTACGGAATAACTAAGCTGGGAATTCGCTGAATACATAATTAACATTTTTTTGCCCCCATGCAAGCTCGAGCTGCCACCAATCAACCCAGAACTGCATCAAACTCCTGCCTGACAAGAAAGAGAGGTCCCAAATTATTGCAGGCATCCCCCTCCTCCTCCTCCTTCTCCAAAACAGGCTGGCACCTGGTAAACTCTATTCCCAGAGGTAATTGGATGGTGTATTCATTCCGAAGCTGCTCCTTGGAAAGTGCCTGATGCGCGACTCTGGCATTAACCACCTCCTCAAAGAGCCTCTCCGAAGAGCTCCGTTTTCTATTATTACTTGCTAGCTGAGGGGTTTTGTGTAGATAATCATGTTATTTAGACAGGATGTTGGTTTAATTCCCTTCATTACAGGCTCCCAGGGTTGTAATTTTTTCCTCACCGCGTGATGTATTCCCCGTGGCACATTTCACTCAAATCAAACACTTCACGCTTTTATTACAAACAATACCCCAGCGTCCCCCGTTATCAGCCCGGCGCACACATCCCCACTCCTCGCCGCGATCCAGAGGTCACTTCTAATGACTAATCGATCTCATTAGCTTTCCTAATTAAAAACTTTACTACCGCCATGGAAGACAAACTACAAAAAAACTGCTTGCATCATATTCGAATGGGATATGAGCATCATTTATCAGCCAGGGCCGCGTGCTGCTGAGCTCGGGGCTTTCTGCGGAGCCGCAAATCCCGCGGGCGCCGCTTGCGCCTCCTGTTCCCAGGGAAAAAAAAATAAAAATCCTGGTGTAAACTCTAAATGTAGAATTGTTAAGGTTGGAAAAGACCTCTAAGGTCATCGACCCAGTGCTGCCAAGGCTACCACTAAACCATGTCACCAAGTGCCACATCCATGTTGTTTTTAAATCCCTCAAGGGATGGTGATTCCACCACTTCCCTGGGCAGCCCAAGCATCTCTTCAGTGGAGAAATTTTTCCTAACAGCCAAACAAAACTTGCTCTGGTACAACTGAAGACTGTTTCTTCTTGTCCAGTGCTGACCTTGAGATGGGGAATTTGTTGTCAAAATCTCTTAGCAGGGTGCTTCAAGCAGGTAGGATCCAGGAGCCACCACCCCATGCATCCCACAGGAAAGGGGTTGGATGCAAGGGTCCTTATTTCTTCTCTTATTTTCCTGAGAGAAGTACCAGAAATTGACCCCCTGGGGCAGTTGAAGCAGGGAGGGCGTAAAAAGAGTTCGCTCTTGGAATATTTCACCTGGAGAAGGGTCTGGAGATACCTTCTTTTAAAGGAGGCTTAAAAGAAAGATGGGAAATTACTTTGGACAAGGTCCTGGAGTGACAGGAAAAGGGGGAATGGCTTCCCACTGCCAGAGGGCAGGGTTAGGTGGAATATTGGGAAGGAATTTTTCCATGTGAGGGTAGGGACAGGTTGCCCAGAGAAACTGCAGTTGTCCCATGTATGGATTGGATGCAACCTGATCTAAGTGAAAGATGTCCCTAAAAGCCGAGTTGATGTGGCACTTGGGGACAGAGTTTAGTGGTGGCCTTGGAAGTGCTAGGTTAACATTTGGACTTGATGATCTCAGAGCTCTTTTCCAACCTTAATGATTATTCCATGACTCTGTGATTCTAAATCCATGAGGCAAGAGGAAGATGATGCTGCTCAGGATAGATGAGGGAAACCACAATATTGGTGGAGTAAATCCTGTTCAGATACTGATGGGAAAAAAGAAGTGAAATAAGCAAGGGGAACTTCAGGAGGGCAGATTCCCAAACCCAAGAGATTATTACTGCTTTTGGAAAAGGATATGGGATAGAAAAGCTTTCTGTACAGGCACAGGAACGGGGTAAAGAACTAAATTAAGTCGTTATAGTCTCCCATTGTCAATCCTTGGCCACCAAGACCCTTGCCGTGTGTCTCCATCAGGGCTCAGTGCTGAGCTGTGCCGTTAATCCCGATCAGAGGCGAGACGGGAAGCAGTGAGTGACAGGTACATTGATCTTCCAGCACATGGAAGCAAGACAGGAGCAGGGACGAATGCAAATTGGGGAGCAGAAGCTGAGCCTTGGATACGCTATCAGGATTGTCCCCAGTGACAGGAAAAACCTCAGAGATTAAAAGGATGCAGCAGGACTACCCCAAGGGAAAAAGCAAAGCAGAGACCAAAAAACCTCTGATAAACCAAACTGCTCTTTCCAAACAGGCATGAGAAAAAAAAAAAGAAAAGAGTTAAGGACTATTACGATATGTGTAAAGGAGCCACCAGCATGTCTCAGCTACTGACAGGGGGTAAAAAAACTCACACTTGGAACCCAAACCAGCTCCAAAAATAACTGAAAATCTCTGCCGAAGGGTTTTCTGTAAGAAAACACTTCCCACCATGAAGATGAATCCCTTGCCATGGGATTTGCTCCAGGTCTGGAAGGAAAGATTCAGCAAAACCCACCATTATCCTCAAATTCCAGAAGGAAGAGGATACTCAACCAAAGACATCCCAGGCTGCAGCAGGACCATCACACACATCTAGTGATGCTCTGGGATGGTATGGGATCAAAACTCTCGCTTTTCCATGGGAAAAGGCATCCCTGACTCAAAACAATTTGCTGCTGGCTTCCATTAAGTGGATAAGCAATGGGATAAGCAATGTCAAGGTATGGAATGAGGCCCCCACATCTGCTCCTTGTAAAATCCCTGCAAGACCATATCCTAATAGATCTGATCCTTCCACACTGTTTCCCACCTTGTGGATGAAAGGGAGGTGGTGGAGGAGCTTTTCAAGATTTTAGTAAGAAAGTCCAAGGGCAAATTTGGGGGCACCAGAGGAGTTTGCAGCCAAGAGCAACCACAACAGCAGAAGCACCACGGGAAGCTCTGATGGCCAGGATGGATCAGTCTCACTCCCACTGCGACAGCAGATTCCAGGGACTGGAATTCCAACCGCTGTCCTTCACATCAACCGAGAGCCAGGTTGCTCCAAGCCACATCCAACCTGGCCTTGGACACTTCCAGAGATGGGACAACCACAGCTTCTCTGGGAATTCCATTCCAGCCCTGCACCGCCCTCACAGGTAAGAATTTCTTTCCAATATCCCATCTATCCCTGCCCTCTGGCAGTGGGAAGCCATTCACCCTTGTCCTGTCACTCCATTTGCTTGTCCCAAGTCCATCTCTGGCTCTCTTGGAGACCTTTCAGGCACTGGAAGGGGCTCAAAGGTCTCCCTGAATCCTTCTCTTCTCCAGTCTCAGACTTCAGCTCATCATTGGGTGCAGAGGTGGAAAAAACACCCAAACCTTCTGAGGATTATCCCCAACAACACTTGCTTCCCTGGTTGAGAAAATCTGGATGGGAAGGGAAGAGCAGTGGAGGGGAAAACTGAAAAGACACAGAGAAGTTGGGATAAAACAAGAATCATGGAATGGTTTGGGTTGGAAGGGACCTTTAACATAATCGAGTTTCAACCCTTTGCCATGGGCAGAGACACCTTCCACTAGACCAGGTTGCTCCAAACACTTGGAAATGACCTTCAACAGGAATAAATCCATGGGAAACTTGAATAAAGTTCCACACAGCTCCTCCACCCAAAAGCAAATAGTCCTGGTGTTTCCCATCCCACCACACCTGGATGGCATCACCCCTGAGCCACACAGCTCCGACACCTTTTGTCGTGGCTGCCAACTTGGCCAAGTCCCTCGAGTTAACAAAAGCTCTGGGATTACTGTAATGCTGTTAGGAATTCAGTGTGAAAGCAGACACCAGTATTAGGGATGATTATCCTGGAGCAGGTTCAATATGTTCCCACAGAATGGCACAGCAAGAGGTTAATTATGTTGCGACTGGAATCAGCTTCCAAAAGGGCCATCCTCGGGTTTAAGAGGGGAATTTAATTTTCACACTCATTCAGTTCCGAGCTCTTTCAAGAACGATGGCTCTTTATGCTGGCGTGTAAACGATGCTTTATGATCATGAACTGCTGCTTAATATGAAATAAATCCAATTGATCCAAAGTGCTTTACCTGGGACCCGGAGCACGGCAGCTGCTCCGGTGTCACACTTTGAGAGGACGGGAGAAGGGTGGGATTTGAAGTAGAAATATTTTAGAGGGCTCCAAACGCGTTGGAAAATTTGCTTAGCACGGCAGCTGCTTTCAGCTGGGAATATTTGGGAAATGAATACCAAATCTGCTTGGTGAATTCCATGCGGAGTGCCTGGTCTGGCCCGTGAGCCATGGAAAACAATGCCCTAAGTTCAAAGACATTGTTTAAGTTAGGGACAGTTAAAGTTTGTTCCCATGGGGTCATGGGGAGTTACTTATGTAAATAATAGTTAGTTGCCACTTATGATTGCTTACAATATTTCCAGAATGTTCCATTTGAGAGTATATAAGTTGTATTCACTCCTTGTTCAGGGTCTTGGTCTTCGGCTGCATTTGGGAGCGCTCCAGTGTTACATGGAAGAAGAATAAAGAATTTTCCACCCAAGACCCAGCACCTGCTCTTTTCTTCTGTGCTGACCCGTCACAATTGTCGCCTGTCCTTGAGAGCGTGGGCCAGTGACACAACACCGTTATGTCAATTGGACCACAGGAAAAGTGGAAGTTCATCCAGAGCGAGGCTGCCATGGGCACTGGCACTTGGAGATGAACTGTAAGGAAACATCCATTTTAGCAGGAAAAGTATTAAATTCATGGAATTGTTTGGCTTGGAAGGGGCCTTAAAGATAACCTTATTCCAAAACCCCTGCCATGGGCAGGGACACCTTCCACCAGACGAGGCTGGTCCAAGCCCTGTCCAACCTGGCCTTGGACAGGGGTGGGGATTCACAACCTCTCTGGGCTAATCCACATATCCTGCTCAAATAAATTCCGTGGGTCTGGGTCTGCATCTGAAATTCCTGGGTTTAGGTGAAAAACATAGAACTTTTGTTTCTATGAGTGGGAAAACATCATCCAACTTGAAGAGAAAAATTCCAGCAGCAGGAAAGGGAGTGATTTTGCCCCTCTGCTCCACTCAGGTGAGACCCCACCTGGAATTTTACATCCAGCTCTGGGGTCCAACAGCAGACAGATGTGGAGCTGCTGGAGCATGTCCAGAGGACTCTATGAAGATGCTCCAAGGGCTAGAGCCAGGCTGGGAGAGCTGGGAATGTCCAGCCTAGAGAAGGGAAAGTTCCAGGGAGACCTTATTACAGCCTTTCAAAAATCCAAAGGTTTAGGAAAGCCCCACCATGCGTGGAGATGTCATGGGGGAACAAAGCGATCCCTGAGCTGTTGAGAAGAAAGGGAGCGAGGAGAAGAGCATCTGGAAAAGCTGGGCATGGCACAGCCAGGAGAAATCCGACAGTGAGGAAACACTGGCAGCGAGCGTGACAGGAGAGAAGCAGAAAGAAAAGCAGCAGACGTGAAAGTCACAAAGCTCCAAGAAACTCCCTGGAAAACTGCTGCTGCAAAAAAACACTCAGGATCAGCCTCCCAAAAGGCTGAGGACCTGTACTTCCTCTTCAGCCCACTGGTGCAATCCCAACTTCCATCTACAGCTGGGATGTGGCACAGGACAGATTTTAGTGGATCTGGTTAAATGGATGTGGTTCTTTGGGGTTTAGGTGTTCCCAGGACACCACAACATTCAGCATGGAATCATGGAATGGTTTAGGTTAGAAAAGAGCACTAAGACCCAGTGGTCTAACTTTTTCCTCAGCACTGCCAAGGCCACCACTAAATCACGTCCCCAACTGCCACATCCACACATTTTTAGAAGCCTTCTAGGGATGGTAATTCCACCACTGCCAAGGGAGCCTATTCCAACGCCTGACCACCTTTCCAAGAAGAAATTTTTTCTCCAATATCCAATCTAAACCTCTCTTGACACAACTTGAGGTCATTTCCTCTTGTCCTTTCCCTTGAGCCCAACCCCCATCTGGCTGCACCCTCCTGTCAGGGAGTTGTGCAGAGCCAGAAGGTTCCCCCTCAGCCTCCTTTTCTCCAAGCTGGACTCCTCCAGCACCCTCAGCCACTCCTAGTGCTCCAGACCCTTCCCATCCTTCATAGAATACCATCCCTGGAAGTGTTGCTCAGCCCTACAATTCCAATACCAATATTCCAACTGCAACAGAAACGCCAGCAAATATTCTGGTTTATTCCCTGCAATCCCAAAATATGGAGAGAGGCAGAGATAGAGGGGTCCAACAACATCTTGGTGGGGACAGGAGGACAGATCATCAACCTCCAAGTAACTCCAGTAACCCCACCAGCTCTGTCACATCCTCATCCCCACTGCCAAAAAGCCCCAGGATGGCCCTTCCAAACATCACAGGAGCAGAAGAGCCCTTCAAGGATGAGGAGACCCCACATTATCCACCAGGATTGGCAAGAGGAGGTCACACTGAAGGCTCTGAACACCGTTTTCCCAGCTCCAGCCTGTGTTAAAGAGCCTGAATGGGTCTCTAGAGCATCGGCCCTTGTTCAAACACAACCCTTATTATTATAACAAAAGAGGGTGGTGGGTTTTCCTTCCCCCCTTCCCTCAGTGAATGATTATTAATGTGTTTCCAGGAGCTGGATCCATTCCTCTAAATGAGAGCGGGATGGCAGGAGGAAAGCTGATAAATGCCCTCCTCCCCCCGGCCTCGCGGCAGGAGCTGCCAGGGGTGCTCGTTCTAACAAGCTGCAGATGGAAGACAACTGGAATAACAAAGTATGAATTTTTATGAGTCTAATAAATCACTCCACTTTTCCTGCTCTTGATCGTTTCCAGCACTTCAGACACCAGAAAAAGCCCGGCTATAATCAAATGGGTTCAGGGATCTCGTGTTCACGCCTCGCCGTGGCACGGGGAGAGGTGGCTCTGCCTCGGGAAACGACGGGAGCGCTTGGCGGGCTGGAATTCCATTTGCATTTATGCTTTAGGATTGACTTCATTTTTTTTTAAATTTTATTTAAATTTAACAAGGAAAAATTTGAATCTCTTAGGTATTCCCCACCCTCAAAGCCACTTATCCAACTGAAGGCCACCCAGCTTTTAGCTCTTCTAAGTATCCACTTAAAAAGAACCTGACCTGACGGGCATTCAGCAGAGGAACTTGGAAAAACTCAGGGAGATGGGAGGAAAACTTTGCAGGCAGAAGGTTCGTTAAGATCCTTTTAATTCTCCTTTCTATACTTTGATATAAAGAAGGCAATGGACAGGCTCAAAATCCATCCCAATGAGAAACAAAGGGATTCAACTACATGTTGTAACCCCTGAGTAGGTGCACATGGGTTTGCCAAGGGAACTATTTGCCAAAAAGTCAGAAAAGCATCACATTCATAGAAAGAATCAGGACATTGTTTTCCTTACCAAAAAACCACTCTTGAAACCTCCCAGACAGAGGAGAACGGAGCTGAAGTCAGACACACCACAACAGTTCCCTGACCATGGAAGGTAGGGTTGGAATGAGATGATCTTTAAGGTCTCTTCCAACTCAAACCATTCCACAATGCCATGTGGTTATGCAAAGGAGAACCATTGCTCCACACCAGTCTACTGCCCCTCAAGATCAGGCACAGCTCCAGGATCTTTGAAATCTGGAAAAAAACACTCCTTATGATCACAGAATCATTAAGGTTGGAAAAGAACTCCAAGAGCCAATTTGTGATCAATCCCCACCTTATCACCCAGGTCAGAGCCCTGAGTGCCACATCCAGTTATTCCTGAAACACCTCTAGGGATGGGGACTCCACCACCTCCCTGGGCAGCCCCTTCCAATGCTTAAAAACCCTTTCCATCAAGAATTTTCTCCTAAAATGTAATTAATGTTGCAGCACTCCCAGTCCCCCAGCACTCGTGTTGACAGTGAGTCCCCATCCCAGTATCCCAAACCTCAACACTTCACCTCCCCAAAGGAAGGACGCCAAGTTAACAGGGAAACCTGTTGTTTCCATCACCCTTATCCTGCCCTAGTCTTTAATCCATCCAATATGTTCTTTTTCCCCGCTTTTCATTTGCTTTTCCAGCACTGCACTGCATCAGGCAGGGAATTCATCTTTGACAAACATTTACCGATTATCAAATCACAACTGCAGCCGCCGACAGGGGCAATAAGTCACTTTAAGCAGCCGCCCGTATTCCAGGCTCAGGAGTTTGGGCAGCTCCTCGATGACAAATCACTCCTGTCAAAGCCGCGTGTTCCCGGCCGCTCCGGAGCCGTGTTCCCTGTTGTTCCACGCTACCTGGTGTTTAATGACAACACTGTCAGACTAAGACGAAGCCGCTGCGCCACCGACTGCCAAAGCCCCATTAGAGGGAAGATTGAGACCCTACTCTTCCCAAACTCACTCAAGCAACACAACCCACGAGTTTTTATAATTACGGCGCGAGAGCCATCGATCCCGCGCTGACATCCAACCTATCCCTATGAAATGGGAGTAGTTTGCTGGCTGACAGTTGCTATAGATTATTGTGGGTGGGTTGCTTGTTTTTTTTCCCCCCTTTTTATCCATCGCTTGACAAAGCTCAGGATGGATGGGAACGAAGAAGAGGAAAACGTGTGCGGTCTTTTCAGCGCTGTTTCTATCCCAGTTCTTTCCCTTCAAAGCGACTTCAGAAAATCCCAGAATGGTTAGGGTGGGAAGAGACCTTGAAGATCATCCAGTTCAGAAGCCCTGCCATGGGCAGGGACACCTTCCACTACCCAGGTTTCTCCAAGCCCCGTCCACCCTGGCCTTGAACACTTCCAGGGATGGGGCAGCCAAAACTTCTCTGGGTGATGTATGCCAGGGCCTCACCACCCTCACAGGGAAGAATTTCTTCCTTATTTCTGCTCTAAATCTTCCCTCTTTCAGTTAAAACTTTCTCCCTTGAGGAGGAAGAACGTTGCCGTTGCTTTAAAGAAATGTGTTCATCTGCTTGAAGCCATTATAGGATCCATTAAGTTCCTATAAATATGGAATTTCACAGCCTAAGCTGTGCACGAGCATTGGGGCATGTGGTTGATTTCCTTGGATTGCCCATTTGGGCGATCCAGCTGGATGGATTTGGCACTGATCCGCTTCTCCCACCTCCCCAAAGACCATGGCTTCAGCTGTGCTGGAGGAGAAAGAATCCAATGGCATTCCATGCTCAGCATGGGGTTGGATGGCACCAAGAGGCACCCAAACCCTACCCACCATCCCATTCCATGGGCAAAACTTAAGGAATTGACCACTAGGGCTTAAACGGGAATAGCTGACCCAAAACCATCATTTCTGCACCAGAGTTGGAATTTTCTCATAGGTCTGATCCTAAAAAACACCCTCTTCAGGATGGGGTCCCATGAGAGGGAGCTTAAATCATGGAAACACAATGCCAAGACCTTCGTTTGGATCAAATCCACATGGGGACCAGGATCACTGAAATTCCTGATGTGGAAAACAGGATTACAAGAAGGAAATTTCCATTGGCTACCTGGATGGCTCTGGAGAGCCATTCTTCCTTAGAAAATCCCAAGCACCACATCACAAGACTTCGGAATAACTTTGATTCAAGGTCCTCTCAGGCACATGGTGGAATTCATGGGGTGTCCTGTGCAGGGCCAGGAGTTGGATGGGATGACCCGTGTGGGTCTCTTCCAACTCAGGATATTCCATGATTCCTTTCAGCCATGGTTTTGAAGCATAAAGGCACAAAGATGAGCCCACATTACTTTTTTAGGAAAGGGAAAAGAAGAAAGCTTTGGCACTGGTGGCTCCTCAATTCCCGAGGTCAACAACATCGTAATAAGGAAAGCTCAGACCTCCAGTCACCCGATCACAATCAACTTTGGTAAATCCAAGGCTGCTAACAAAGAAGGAAACAAAACAAAGAAAAAATTCAATTTCTGGTGGAAAACAAAAGCTCTTTTACCCAAAATATCCATAATCCCAACTCTACCCTCTGATCCACTTTGCATTCAGGTTTCTATCCCTGCACTCCTGAGCACCATCCTGGAGCATGTGCCATCCCATGTTGGAGCATGTGCCTCTGCAACAGCACAGCTTGAAGGAAATGGCATCTGGCCAAGGCCAGGTTGGATTGGGCTTGGAGCAACCTTCACTCATCGAAGGTGTCCTTGCCCATGGTAGAGGGCTGGAATGAGATGATCTTTGAGGCCTCTTTCAACTGAAACCACTTTCCTTCAATCTTTTCCTGTGGCTCCAAACTCTGGGGGCACCTGGATTCTATTCCAACAAAAAATTAATTTTCCAAAGCCCGAGTGATAGGTGAGCAGAGCATTCCCTTTGTCATATCCTAGGGATCGCCCTAGGAGTGTCAGCAAACAAATCTCCCTTTTCCAGCCTCCACATACAACGAGCTGCACCAAACGGGGGGGGAAATATTTGATAAATTTTCATTTCCTTTCTGAAGCTGTCAGGGAATCTTTTTATTGACAGCGCTCCAGGGTTTTTCCATAGTCTCAGGGAAAAGGGCACGTGGTTGTGCTTGTTAGTAAACCAAATACATATATTGGAGGGAGAAACAGCTACAATCCACCTCCTCCAAATAAATCCTCCAAGTGTGAATCCCACAGAATTCCATACACCTTACAAGCCATGTGGGAGCCCAGTTCATGTCCCCTGACCCAGGGGGATGATGGAGGGAAGATAAACGCAGAATCATGGAATTATTGAGGTTGGAAAATACATCCAAGATCAAGTCCAACTGTTAACTCAACATTGTCACATTCACCACTTAACTACATCCCCAAATGCCATATCCACACGTTTCTTCAGCACAGCCAGGAATGGTGATTCCATNCCACATCCACACATTTCTTCAGCACTTCCAGGGATGGTGATTCCATTATACCATGCTCTGAGGGCTGGAGCCCCTCTACTGTGGAGTTCAGGCTGGGAGAGGTGGAAAAATCCAGCCTGGAGAAAAGAAGGATCCAGGGAGACCTCAGAGGTCTTCCAGTGCCTAAAGTGGCTCCAGGAGAGCTGGAGAGGGACTGGGGACAAGGGATGGAGGGACAGGACACAGGGAATGGCTTCACTGCCAGAGGGCAGGGATAGATGGGATATTGGGAAGGAATTCTCTGTGAGTATGGAGAGGCCCTGGCACAGATTTTTCAGAGAAGTTGTGGCTGCCTCATTCCTGAAACTGTCTAGGGCCAGGCTGGATAGAGCATGGAGCACCCCAGGATAGTGGAAAGTGTCCCTGCCCATGGCAAGGGATGGAATGAGATGGTCTTGAAAGATCCCTTCCCACCCAAACCGTTTCCAGATTCCATGAAGACACAATGCAAGGGCACCAAGACCCTGCCTCAGCACAGCTCCGGCCCCTGGCAACAACAATCACCCAACAAACAATATCCCAAACCAGGAAACAGCTGGATTTTAAAAAGGACCATGGGTTAAATCACTTTGGATTTCCTGCTGGTTCGCAGCTTGATGGCTTCTTGTCCAAAGGTCAGAAATTCCCTCTCCGAAATCCCCCCAGAATAGACTCTCTATAAAAAGAACCAGGAGCTCACAGCAAATCCCACGTGCAAACCATAAAGCTGTAATCCCTGGAGCTCCAGGGATTCTGCACATGCCACTGGGAGTGTGAACAGCCAGACTCCCAGCCCAAATCTTAACTGCAGTAATGCCTCCCAAAGTTTTCCCATTGGCTCTCAGAAGATCCATGCACTGGCTGCTTCTCAGGGCCTTAGGATTTAATCCAGTACAGCAAATCCTTCAGAAGGGTTTATGACCAAGGAATCAAAGATTTCCAGGATGGCTCAGGAGTTCCACAAAACCAGGTACAAGGTTTTACAAAGCGTCCATATATTTTCTTTCAAAATAACCCAAAGTGATCCATGGTCTTGGAGAATTTATTTCCCATGTGCAGGAAAACTTGATCTTATGTAAATGAAAATACATAAATTAAGTGACCAAATAAAACCACCAGAAAATTCAAAAGGAGGAATAAAGAAAATCTTGTATCACACAATTTTAGCAAGATGGGGTAGAGGGTTTCCACTGCCAGAGGGCAGAGTTAGACGGGATACTGGGAAACAATTCTTCCCTGGGAGAGTGGTGAGGGGCCAGAATAGAATTCCCAGAGAAGCTGTGGCTGCCCTGTCCCTGGAAGTGTTGAAATCCAGGCTGGAATTGGGGCTTGGATGTTGCAGAGAGTCAGAAGGTCCCCCCTGAGCCACCTTTTCTCCAGGCTGAGCCCCCCCCGCTCCCTCAGCTGCTCCTGATGCTCCAGACTCTTCCCATCTCCATTCCCTTCTCTGGACAACAACGAACCCGAGGTCTTTCCCATGAGCTCTTCGGAGCCACCAACGTGACAGAGGAAAGTACCAACCCTGCAGGCTGCCCCACTGCCCACAGGAGCACATGGAAAAGGCAGTAGGATTTTAGGGAAAGGCAGCAGGGACACCCTATTAACCTTTCTCTCCCAGAGTTCCTGACGTGTCCACACCAAAGCCGGGCTGTCACCACTCACACCCCGTTGTTTGGCCAAACTCAAACCGTCTCCAAGAAAACAGTTTGGAAAACTCTGTCCCCACAACCCCCCCCTCCCTCAACTCCTCAGAGCACAGCGGCACAAAACGCCTTTCCTAATGTTTCACACTCCGAGAGCTCCTCCAGCCCGCGCTTGCCATGTAATCCCCACAAAGTGCTTCCCAAAACAGCTGCAGCTCTCCTTAATTAGTCTCCGCGGGCAACGGGCATTAGCGATTCAGTCGGATGAGCGACTATTTCTGTGTAAACCCCGCGTGCTCCCCCTGGAAGCCTCTCCGTGCATCCATCAGGAATGGCTCCGTTGAGCAGTTGAGCGCTGACCTTTTGGCCCAACCCTTCTGGAAAAGCCTCGTTGGGAGCAGGTGACCACCTCCGAGGTGGCGTCTCCACGACGAAAGCACTGACCAGCTCCAAGATCAGTGGGAATTCAAACCACTTGCAGGTCTTGGCAGAGATGTGGTCAAGACAAGGAATCAACTTTCAGCCCCTGGATTTGGGTCCATCGTTCACAGATTTGGGATAAACTCATAAATTACAGCAAGAGCTCACCGTGTTTGCTCCAGGGCTCCTTTAACAGAAGCTGCATTCCAAGAAACTCAACGTCTTTACTCAGGCAAATGGGGCTCCAGGGTCTGAACAGAAGGGAGCGGGAAGATGTTTATCCCATCAAAGCGTTGTTCTTGACTCAGCAATTCTGGGGAAGCCTTCAGCAAAAATAACTCCTTGAGCAGGAGCAGGTTCTGCAATAAAAACCAGCCACTGTGTCCACCTAGTGCCTAATCAGGGGCCAGGTTTTAAAAGCAATTAAAATAATTAACACGGGGGGAAAAAAGCTGAGAACTTGGGAATCAGATGCTCATGGAAAAGACGGGCTTGAGGAGAAAACAGCTGAGCAGGTGGTGATTTTACCATAGGTTTTAAGGTGATCAAGGCAGAAAACAACTGAATCTCATGTTAAATACTCCTTGGATAGTTGTGCCTGATAGCGAATAGACTTAAGGGTCAAAGGGATTTGTCCACCAGCCAAAACACCCTCTGGATTCACAGGATATCCTGTGTTGGAAGGGAACCACGAGGATTAACGAGTCCAACTCCTG
>VZTT01007742.1:23600-43021 GCA_013400855.1 Buphagus erythrorhynchus | reverse complement strand
TCACATTTATAGTACTTTCTTTGATTTTCTTTACAGTACAGAGTTCCTTTGTATCATCAGCAGTGGTGCTGGGTTTCTGTTAATGTCTAACATTTGTAGGTGATGTAGGTGAGATTAACAAAACTTTCCTGATTTGTGACTATTGTCCAGTAAAGAACTGAGTCACAATGCAGGTTTAAAGAATGATGAAACACACAAAATTGTAAAAGGATGCAAAAAAAAAGGAAGTGGAATATCCAGTAGTTTCCCATTACAAATGAGGAAAAAAAGATCTGAACAATTAGAAATTTATGTAATTTTCGATCTCAATACTACAGGCTGCAGAGAAAAGCAATATTTTCAACATATATTGTTGTTACTACTTCACTTCATAAAACTCCTTTAAAATGAGCCATGAAAAGTTTCCTTCAATTTTAAACAAATTCCTGAATCTTTTCATTTGAGATGAAATCTCACTTGCCAACTTGTTGCAGGTCAGTTTTTACAGCTAGAGAACAAACAATTAGGGATACACATTTGGAACAAAAATATAGACTGAGGTTTACCATACTGATAACCCAACAGCCAATATCAGTTTAACAACTGATAATCCAACCTTGGAATCCTGCTTTGCTGATGTTTGTGATCTTACAGAGAAGTGCCAACTACAGCTCTCTGAAAATGTAATATTCAGTTGTACACCTTCCTGTATAACTGAATATATACTTGGTCTTGTTGGGTGGACTCTTGACACTTCTTGGAAGAGCAGCAATTCAGAATGAAGCAATTTCCTAACTATGCAATTTGCAGGTACTTCAGGAGTACATTTATGTTGTTGTCTACAAGGCCATCAGAGCAAGAAGTTTTGATAAAGTCATTCATCTGCTATAGTAGAAGTGAATATGGGGAAAAATGTAATCTTGAAGATAAAGTTGTTTTTCCCAGATCCCCAGACATCATTTCTGCTGTCCCTCCTATCACTTGACAGGAGCTGGATTTATCACATGGGCTTAGCAGGATGGGGATCTTGGAAGGACTTGGTGTGGGGGAGAGGAGACAAAGTTGACCTGCAGATACTGCAGAGCAATACTAATCATTCCTGATATGCTGTGCTTTGAGAAGAAGAGCTTCCTTAGGAGTCAGAACCATTTCAGAGTACACATTCATGCAAAAGTAATGAAGTTGCACTAGGAAGTCCATTTAAAAAGTCAAAGTAATATTAACACCCTGAAATCACCACTTCATCTTAAGGGACCTCATTCTGTGCCTTGGCCACACGTGGGATCTGTGTCTAGCAAAGGAGAGTTATTGCCATTCCAGAATCAGCTGGAGATGAAAGCTGGACCCTGCACTCTCTGCAGCTCTTTTGGATGCTTGTGAGCTCCATTTATCATGTGATTCCTCTAGAAAAGGCCACCAACCTATGCCCCTTGAAAGGCAGCTCTAAATCCTTTAAATTATCTCAAGAGAGCTTTTTTGTGTCCTTTTCTCATACAAGGCTGGAATTTCAAAAGGAGCCAAGAGGGGCCGTCAGAACCAACATGAGTTTTGCTTCATTAGAGTGAGAAGTAAAGGAGAGCTTTCTTTTTCCCCCTTCCACAAGTTAGATGAAAGCAAATAACTACTTCATTCCTCAGATTGTTCCCTGCAAGATCCAACTTTGCATGAAAATATTTATAAGAGATGAGAATTTTATTTGACTGCTCGCTTCTAAAGTTTCTGCAACATCCAGCTGGAGAGATAAGCAGGCAGCCCAATAAATGTCAAACAACTTTAAAACATTAGAAGAATGGCAAAAACTTCTGACTTTACTGTGTTTGGCTATCAAACAGCAAAGGATGAAAACTGGATGTGACACAAAGTAGAGCTGTGCTCACACATTTCACGGATTGCTGTAGATATGTCTAGTTCAAGGGGGATCTGTAATCCCCAAAGGGAGAAAAGAATCCCCCAAACTGTAAATCTATTTGGAATTATTAAAAATTAATAAATTTGGTTTCGTCCCACTCTGACTATTGAAATAGTTCAGCTGAAAAAAGTGTAGACTCGGGGTCAAGACACTTGTCCTTCGAATTGCACATATACACATGGATTTTTATTTGCAAACTATACTCTATGAAATCGACTCTTGAATATGTTTTTATCTTTAAAGTGCAGGAACATTCAAAAGGTAATGGAGCTTATTGGAGGCTAGGGGACAGCTTATTGAAAGCTCTAAATGATTAAGCCATTAAATTAGTAAAGCTCTGTAGCACCAGTCACTTCCAGCATGTGTCACTGGATTCGGGATGAGCTTATTAAGGAGGAGAGACATGGGAAACGTGAGAAGTAAATTAGGTAATTGTTTTAAGAACATGAAAAATGTAGTGGTACTGTTTATTTCTTTCTATACTGCAAGTTTGGTGCAAATTTGGACAGAGTCACAGGTGACCTCAAGATGACAGATACTGAGGTGATATGTATGTTTAATCAGCTCAATTTTTACACTGCTTTAGATACTCATTTAGGCAAAAACAGTTTCTTAAATTGGGAAGATTTGGATCAGCATACAGCCTAAGTTCTGCCATAGCAGTTAATTAGTACCTTCTTTTGATACGTTCTGAGAGAGAAAGAAAAATAAATGAACAAGAAGCGTAATTACTGTTACAGTCAATGAGAAGTGATGAGCACCCTTAAAGTCTCATTCACTCTGCCTAAGCCAGGATTAGCTCTCTGGAGGTACCTCTGCTTCCCCTGACAGTGAAAAGAGCCTAAAGTGGCTGACTGTGTCAGTCACAAAGAAAGAGAAAGACACCACAGAGAACCTCCTGTGGTGCAAGAGAAAGGTTACCAGACTCTTAACACTTCTGATGCTCTCAACAGCTGTGGCCATCCTTTTCTCTCTTGTATATTCAGATACTATCCCACTTAGAAAAAATAGGAAAAGTCAAGTAAAAGTACTATCCCCACAGTTATTCTCACTATCCACAGCTGTTACTGGAAGAGAGCAGCTAACCTATATGAAGGCTGTATGTGGGAGGACTGTGAACTTGCAGACATTTCAGAAGGGAGCTTTAATCCTGCAAGGGAAGGAATTCGCTGAATCGCCCACCAGCACAACAGCAGCAACAATTTTTACATGTAACCTTAGTTAAACAAGAGCACCATAACAGGTTACAGTACCTCCTTTTAAAAGTTTGACATAGAGCTCTCCCAGGGTCCACCCCACACATTTGCTTAAAAATAAGTGTGTGGGAGCCTGAAAACAATTTTACCCTTTTTAGCTTTCAAACAACTGGAAAATGTCACAACCACTGACACCACTTAGAAGGATTTGTTTTCTTCTCAGTCACTTAGGCACTGCCTCAGGTGAAGATGTGATTTTGCTTCAGATTGAACTGGGGTCAGCTCGGGCTCCAGCTGATGAAAATGTTGAAAATACTGGAACAACTTTCTGTTGCAGGCGCTTCCATTGTAGTGTTCCAGGTATGCACATGAGGGAAAAGTCTGTGGACCAGAGGAAGTAAATAAAGAAGATTCTCTAGCAGCAGCTGTGGGGGCATTAAAGGCCATATGCAGAATCAACGATTAAGCAAACTAAAACCATATTAAAAGGATCACAGTACAGCAATACATTAAATTAAAACTGAAAAACACTTCCAAGAAAAAAGAATTAGTTAAAAATACAAATAATTTCCTGGTTTATTTTCAGGTGGGAACTCCACGGAAATGCTTTCTGTGCATATGAGTCACGTGCAGGAGGGATTATAAGAAATAACCCTTTTAAATTGTAACAACCTGCTGTGACTAGGTTTCTTATTTTAAATACTGTTTTGCTAAATGTTATGGAATAAGCATATACCTGAACAAACCCTAAGCAAATAGATAGGTACCTCAGTCCTCATCAAAAGCTTCAAGCACAGAAGTAAATTTTAAGGCAGATTTCACATATCAGAAGATTCACTGAGCTCAGTGTAACTACGGATATTTAAATTCCCCACTAGGTTAGAGTTTTAAAGATGCTGTTACAAATAATACAAGTATGTGCTGCACACCTTGTCTGCAGCAAAGAGTAGAGTTTCCATGGCTGTCAATACAGCACCTTCCATGAATAATTCAGTCATTTGCAAACCGTACAGTAAAAATAATTATAGAGAACTCCAGCTTCTCAGAAAAGGGAGGCTCTGTAATTCAGAAACCACTTTTTCCACTGGAATTAAATGGGAAAGTTGGAAATGCAAAATGAGAATGTTGGGCTAGGTTTTCACCCTCCTTGTTCCAATTACACTGCCTGTCTCAGGCCCTAATTAGCTAGCTGAAAATTTCCCTATATAGGCAAGATCTGAGCTTAGGCACTTCCTTCATCAGCTTCTCCCTCCTGTCAGCCTGTGAGCTGTCAGAGCCAGGCAGGGTAGTCCTACCATCTCCCTGAGAGTTCCCAGTTCTTGGGAAGACTCCAATCAACCAGTGATGGAAAGACCAACACACAGATCTTCCCTGAAAGACCCACTATTTTGGGGAAAAAAAAAAAAAAAAAAAAGGCTGTGGATATATCATGTATCTATCATGTATCTGGTACCTTCACTGTCCTGCAGCCTCCTGCACTGAACTGTGAGGTCTGAGAGCACTGGAGCCACACAGAAATTTTGTCACAAATGGTGTAAAGTAGAGATGCAAGTGTCCTTTGCTTACTTTCCTTCACACTCTTCTTCCTAAGTCAGGGCTGTTCTCTCCCTTTCAGGCATGTCAGAGAAGCTTTGCCCTCAGACAGTACTCTTACAAGATAATTTAAGCAAAGGTTTTTAAGCAGATACCTTGAAATCTGAGACAAACTCCAATACTGGTCCCAGCTCAAGAGAAACAGGCTCCCTTGCCAATATTTCTCTCCCCATTTCCTTCTCCCACTTTGTCCTGCTTTCCCAATATTTGCAGAGGTATTGAATTGTGAGTTATAAAGTTTGAAGGAAAGGAAAAACCACAATCAAACCCACCAGCAGGTCATCAACTACAACCAGACTGGGTGAACAAACTACAAACCAGGTATCATGTTTACATTAGTGTACATGCAGGTAATTCAGTGTGGTGCCATTCCTCCCTCATCATCCCATGTGAGACAGATTGAAACAGACAGAAGTTTTGCCATTGCTTTCACTAGGGCCAGGATTTCATCTGGATAAAAATCCATGCTATAAAACTGTAAATCAACTGCACATCAAGGATGGAGTAGTTGTCACTATCACTGCAACTTTAAACAAGACACTTACTTTTAACATGGCTTGAATTGAAGCCAGGGGGTAATAGAGCTAAATCTGTGTGCAATGCTTTTCCACTTACTTTTTCTCAAGTAATATGTATCCAATTGAGCAACAATAACAAAGGAGAACCACACATGTACTCTTGCAAAACATACTTATAGCATTTAGTAATTTTCAATAGACAAATAAGACGTGACAGATGGATTTGAGAAAGTTGGGTTGAGAAGATTTACTCATGTGGAGGCAAAAATCAGGGTTGCTATATGAAAAAAATCTGCAAATCAAGGAATTGTTAATAGAAACTTTCATTGGGCTTATTTGTTTATATTTAAAGGATACTTTAGCTGGCTCCATCTCTGTTTGTGCTGTTACCTTCCCATACAGAGGACAGAAAAAGAAAATACAAAACAATAAATGATACAAGAAATCCATCTGGAGTTAAGGCTATATTTATTGTTTTAAACTTTGCACACTCAATTTGATCACCATCTTTCTGAGAACTCTGTGCTCAATAGGAGTTTCCTGAATCTGAATCTGTGACCTGGTGACACAATATAGAGACTTACAACCAACATCAGAACTGAAGTCAATGAGATTAGAAAAAACACAATAAAAACAAACAAAAAAAAAAATAAAGAGCAAGAACAAAGGCCCCTGCACTCTTATAAGGGAAGAATCTTTTACTTTTGATATATCAACAATGACATTTCTTGTTACTCTACAGTAAGGAATCAAAGTCTTTGAAGGACACAAAAAGAGGAGCTCAGTGGTTGAAGGGCTCAACTGAGCTTTCAGTTTTATGTCTGGTTTTACCACATTCAGGCTATGATCCGGCACTTACTGACTTCAATGAACTTTGGATCAGGCTTTTAACCATATTAATTCATTTTGACTGAAATAAGGAGATGAGTATCACCTGAGCAAAACCTTTCCAATCCATGTACAAAGATGAAAATGTTTGGAAACTTTATGAAGTACAGAGCAAAACCCAGAAGCTACTGAACAGGAGCTTCACCACAGATTTCAGATGGACAAGGATTTCCCTACTGCTCTCCTCAAATTTCCTTTCTTTAATATGCCAGCAGAATCAAGGTGATGTAAACCAAATAACCAGAACTCTGTTTAACAATAAACAGAAAGAACCTTTTCAGATCACAGATGCAGCCTTAACACATGCATTTATACCCTTTCTCTGCCATTTCCTACTCATACCATGCCCCACAGGATGCTTCTAATCTTCTGCAAGACTGAAAGGCAAGAAGTTAAGAGGAAGTAAGAACAGGAGTTCACCAAGACTTCTGTCCAGAAAACGAGGAAATGGCAGAGCTAATACTGGGCCTTTGAAAGCAAGTGACCATAGGAAATCAAGGTTGGCAGGGATTTAACCCTTCATGACTCATTTTGCTAACTTTTAAAGCAAATGCCTGAGCTTTTTAACCATGTTTGACATCTAATTAGTTGAGACAAACAAGGAGTTAAAATACATCCCTGATTTTCTTTTGAAATAAGGCACCAACAATTAGCTCCAAGGTATTTGTTCAGACAAACAACAAGCACGCGTCTTAAAAGAAAGCACAATGACGGTCACAGAAAAGTGAAGTCACCTGGGTCATTCTTTTCACCCTGCATGTTTGGGGGTTTTTTTCAATATTTTAAGTTGATTTTACTCAGCCACATCCCTTCATGGAGATGAGGAATGGGTAAGTAACTGAGTAGCTTCTTTTTCTATTTGCAAGCAGTTTAAATAGAGATGAATCACTTGGTATCACATAGTCACATGGAGGTGAAGTACATCCAAAGAGATAAGTATTAGCATGTGAGGTATTCTGTCAGTGCCTAAAAGATGCATTTTCAATACCCACAGCGTTTAAGGATGTTCCTACGCAAGGTGTTAACATTGATCTGTGCACTGAGTACTGTGCTGGAAGCAAAATTTGCCTAGAAAAGCTCCAGCTGACAAGACTTAGTCTTCCCTGACTAATAATGATATCCCCATACCTGGGGATCAGTGCAGCAGCACTCTCCTATCGACCTGGCCAAGCATTTACACCAGTACTTAACATTCAGCACGTGAGCAGTCCGATCTGATTTTTAGAGTTACACATACTTGAAGTCAAATATGTGAATCAAAGGCTACAGTGTGAATTCCTCTAAGTCTTCAGACTTCAACTTGCTTTGGATTAAGTACGCATTTACTGTCTTCACTAGATAGGAAACAGGGTTGCTCACCATTTGAACTCATTTTGGTTGCACAGTGATCCACCAAGTATAAAAGAGTTTTGATGTTCAGCTCAGCTGTTTTGCTCATATAGAGCTCACCATATAGCAAAAGTTGATATCTGATATTTTAAAAAATGAAAATGAGACTCTTTATCCCAGAAAGAGCAGAACTGGAAAACAACCAAACGGCAGAGTAGTAAAATATTTTTTAAAGGGTCCATAGATACAGCATCAGCGTGGTAGAAAAACAAAACAAAACAAAACAAAACAAAACAAAACAAAACAAAACAAAACAAAACAAAAAAAAAAGATAAAAAGAAAAAAAAAGAGACAAGAAAAAAGAAAACCACCATCAGTCACATTTGGCAACTCTTTGAAATTAGTTTCTGTGCATTTAGCCAATATGAGCAGGGGTAGCAGACTTGAGCCACAGATAAACTTTAAAAGGGTGAAAAAATAAACAATAATTAATTAGCCATTAAACCCCTTTACAAGATATTTTTATAGTATTTATGCTTCTATATACTAATCTGTTTCAGTATGATTGTAGAAGTTTGGAAGCAATTAAGAGTTTTTTAATGAGTTTTTTGACATGACATGTAGTTACTGTAGAAGCTTACTTTAGACTTTATTACTCAAAATAATCATTTTTGTGTTAAATACAATTTTTTTCTCATTAACAGACTCTGAACCCCTTAAACTGTTCTTTTCATTCATATATTTTCAAGTTTAAATACACACAAATATGTGCATATGTGTTCTTTAAGAAAACTCATCACATGCATTTATTTCACACAGAGCATCCAAGTTTTGCAGGTGCTTAATTCTTTATTTCATCTGGAGTGTGAAAATGACGCCTGCCCTGTATCAGAGAGGACTTTCCCCCCCTCATCTGCATCATGAGAAAGATGCAAAAAAAGGAAAATGTATTTCTACTGGCAAGAGATGTATTGACACTATGCTGTAAACTGAGATTGACATCTATGACCAGGCATGCACACACATGTTCTCTTTTTCCCTCTGTAGAAGCATTGTGTTATTTTTCCTCTCTCCTTTCAGAACCGTAGCTGCAGCTCCTTCTCTCAGCCATCAATAACCAGAGAATTATGAGGAGGCAGATCTTCAGAGACATGTGTATGTACCTAGGTGTATAGCTCTCCGTTGTAAAAAAAAATACTCTACAGCTCTTACATTTTAAACTTCTTTCCCAGTTGTACATTCTACAGATTTGATGAATTCTTCTGAAAATGTACTTACAGTGGAACTATGCTGATAAAGAGAAGAGCCTGTCTACTTCACTGTTCTCCTTTAATACTGGCACTATTATACAAAAGTTAATTACTGACAACTGCAGCGTGAGTGGCATTACACAATTTCAAACATACACGTAATCTCACAGCTCTCTTTCTTCAGTTACACCTTCCCTGTGATCTCTAATGACACACATCAGACTACACCGAAAACAACCCTGGTTCAAATAAATCGCACTGCATTAAACATCCATAGGCAGCATATTCTGGTGCCTAGCACTCCTCTCCTCCTTTTCTGGACTGATCTGTTCCTTTCAGTTTATAGTTTCTTGGCAAACCCACCATCGACTGCTTATGTTAGGCATCTGATTGTCAGATTTGTACGAACTGAATATTCATGACTCGAAAATTAACCATTTCATGCCTACAATATAAAATAATTAAAAATATACATGAATCTTTATGCATTCCATGATGTTGAAAGCAGATCTGGAATTGTGGCTGCACTGCATGCCCAGCACGGGGGAGGTGAGCTGGGTGGCCAAACGCGGCTCATCGTTCAGAAGAGTGAAGTCCGGTGAAATAGCACAAGACTGAAAAATGCTCTAACAGGGATCAGCACGATCCGGAGTCCTCCTCTACAATCGCAACTAACTCTTCTTTGTCTGGGTTTAAACTGCCTGGTACCGACCGCAGCACGGAGGGATTTTTTTTAAGTAAATGTTTTCAGAAATTCCTCCTAATGTCAATTTCCCCTTGGGAAGATAAGGAAAAGCAGTGAGGAAGGTGAGGAGGGAGGGAGCGACGGGGCAAGGAGAAGAGAGGTTCGGAGGAAAACCGAGAATAAGAGAGAACAACAGACTTACCTTTATACGACAATTTGAGCCTTGGCACATTATTCTTCACATGCTGGCAGTTGACTCTTCCTGCTAGTAATACTCCCAAGGAAAGCAAGGCAATCCCCCTGAGCCAGCCCATGCTGCAGCAGCCACTGTAGGGTCCCCGCCAGCCGCAGCCGTGGCGCTCCCCGTCCTGCCGGGCGCCGCCGGGGAACTTCAGGCAACCTGGGGAGCGGAGGTAACAGGTGATGGGGGTGGGCTCCGCTCCGCTCCGCGCCCGCCGCTGCCGCCCCGGCCCCCCGCTCGCCGCCGCCGCCGGGGCAACTTCAAGCCCCTCTCACGCACACGCCGCGGGCCGGAAAGGGAGGCAGCNGGGGCGGCCCCGGCTCCCCGCGCTGCTCCGCCGGGCGCGGGGCACTCGGCGCTGCCCGCCCGCGCTCCCGGAGCGCCTGACAATGGGAGCGCCCGCAGCCGCGACCCCCCCACCCTCCTCCTCCTCCTCCTCCTTCCCCGGCTGTCACAGCACATGCAAGGAGCTACAAAAAAAAAAAAAAAAAAAAAAAAAAGGGGGAAAAGAGAAAATCNAAAAAAAAGGGGGAAAGAAGAAACACATCGCGGCAGAGATGAGAGAACAGAAACCTCCGCTCCGCCGCGCGCTCGGGGAAGGCACGGAGCGAGACATTTCACCGGCTGTTTCATGTCATTGTCCAGGTTGTTGGGGTTTGTTGGGGGCTGTTTGGTTGGTTGGTCGGTCGGTTTTTCGGGGTTTTTTTTTTAAACCATCTAACAGTTCTAATCAAAAGATGCACGTCCCACTTTAAAAACAACAACAGCACAACACAGCCCACGACGTTGCCACCCACTATAAATAACAGCTCCTGCCCGTAGCGTAATCCTCTTCGGTTTGTGCTCAGTTAAAAACAAGTAACAAAGTCTCCCATCAGCATAACTTTACCACTGAAGCTTTTAAAGCCTTGTTAGGGAAGGTCGCTCTAACCCTCCCTCCTTCTCCACCTCCAGCACTACCCCAATTCAGGAAAAGAAATTCCTAGTAAAGCCCACTTCAACAATCAGTTCAAGACATGGACAGGTCTATAGGGGCTCATAAATTACACAGGAGTATTCTCTGAAGTGTTCTTATAAATTGAAAATGTTCCAAACCTTCCAATTTCTAGAACTGGGTGATTATTGTAATGTATGTTTGTGCAATGAAACTAAATAAAGAATTTTTTTTGTTGTTTGTATGTTTGTTTAGACAAAAGGACACACAAAATCCCCAGAGGTCTTTAAGGAAGTGTAAATACAAACGTATAAGCAAACTCAAGCTCTCCCCTCCCACATAGCTGAACAAACCCCTTCTAGTGAGTGATGGTTTATTAAAATCTCCATGCTGTGCTGAATATCAATGCAATGTGTATTTTGGAATGTGATGTCTTACACAGATATGTAGCCCGTGTTACATTCCTAATGCAGTATTGACAGAAACACTGGCAATCGACCTTTGTAAAACATTGGCATCATCAAAGAAGTGTGATGACCCCTCTGTATTTCATTCTGTGGTTTTCCAGGGCATGAAAGTGCTTTATGGTGACAGTCTTGGGCATTTCAGTGAGAGTCTCTTCCTTCTTTTTACCACTATTTTCTGTGGTTTAAAAAAGTTATCTAGTCCCACTGATGGTGACCACACTACACACTGAATTACACAAACACAGCATCTCTCTTCTGTGTTCAGACCTAGCAGCTAAACCAGCGTTTAGGAAATAGTTTTCAATTTAGAAGTGAAGTTCACAGTTGAAAAAGCGGGTGTCAGTATGGTTCTAATTAAAATGTAAAGAGTCGTGCAGAACAAGGCTTGGTACTACGGTAAAACAAGGGCTAAAATTCTGTCATTGGTGCTTTCATTGCTTGATATTCACACACCAGTGGAAAAGAAGGGGCTTTTTCCCTCTCCTTTTTAACAAATTCTTCTGCTTCCTGAGCTTAATTCATTAATCCTGTGGCATTGTATCTGCCAGATTCAGCAATTCTATTGATCAGCAGCATTGTTAAGAAAAGAAAATAAAAAAATAATGTTGATTTTGGTCATTCCCACACTTGTTATCCTGAGCATTTTCATGCTCCAGGCAGTGGATTAGAGCTCCAAAATGACAAGAGACGCCTGTCTGTTTTCCATGGATTACTTGCTACAGACATTCACTCTGCAAAGGAATTCATGTCACTTTGAGATTATTTGGAGAACTAGCCTAATGAATTATCCTTTTGTATTGAGCAAACAATTAGAAACAAAACACAAAAGATGCACCATATTCAGGACTTTATAAAGCACATCATTTTACAATGATGTTGTTACACTCAATTTACTTCTAGTTGCGTAAAGAAGGCACAGCTACTTCTTTTTTTATTTTTTTTTTCTTATTAGGAGAAGATAGCACAAAGCTAAAAACCTATCTTTCTCATGTAGGATGAAAGTGTAACACTCCAGACTATTTTACATCAATCAAATAAACACACCACATCCCCAGTCAATACATATTTTCCCCAGAAAATATGTGAATTAGGTACAATAAATACTAAGTTATCCAAGATTGCATCTGAGAAATATAATACAGAGTTACTTAAGGAGAGATGAGAGAGACTTTTTGCATCCTTCATGTGAGAGACCACTCACTTTTTGCCTTCCTCTGTGGGATATGACAGTCCAAAGACGTAGAGAAGGGTAAAACCTGATCCTTCTGCTATTTAGCTCTAAGTAGTGCTAATCAGCTAGTCAGGAGAGCATATGCTACACCCCCTTATAAGGAGAGGGGCAATGGCAGCACTTCAGTGGTGCTTGAAGAGGCTTTATATCTCAAAGGCACCCATTGCCATATGGTGCTTTTGCCAAGGCAAAACTGGGCTCTGCTTGGAAGGAATGATTTGGCCAATGCTCTTACAGCCAGTGCCAGAAACGTCAACTCTGGGAATTTAGGGTGGGCAACAACTCACTCTCAAATAACAATCTATTCACCTTTTTTCTTTGGTCTTTTTAAAGCTAGTGAATTTAGAGAGAGGCAAAAAATAAATATCCAAGCTTTCTCAGTTCTTCAGACTCTTATCCCCTGAAGAAATGAAGACCACAGTTATTAGCTTAATGAATTTTTCCATTATTGAGAAGCAAGTTCAAAAGGAATAACAGTTCTTCTGCATCTTTTCCCATATTTGTTGCAGATTTTATTTTCTGTAATGGTATTTATAGGACATTCTATATAGTGTTTTATGTTTCAAACCCCAGATAGGCCCTTGTGGGCTCTGTTTAACATTTCTGCTCTCGTTCTGTGTTGCATTATGATTTGGAGGTATTTTATGCCACCTTCCAATATGTGCAGCAACTTCACATTGATAGATCTCACAAAAAGTTATACTTGGATGGTTCTGGGCTTTCACTGTTGACCATCCATGCAGAATTACTCTAACAATCACTTACAAGTTGGCATCGTTTGGTGCTTCTCATTACAGAAATAGTATTACTTGACTCATGATTACTTCAAACCTTGCTGCTTGCTGTGATTTTTATGCTTAGAAGCTCTTTGAAAGCTTAACTGCTCTAAGAAAGTCGTTAGTGTGCTCTAGAAATGTACTTCTGTTTCCAGGATTGTTTCCTGTGTTTTGGATGAGTCATTACTTGTTTATATGGACGTGATCAGGTCCTTCTCAAAACTACGTAGGTATTACCAGAATCCGGTTTTGACACTTGTACTAATCCGGTAATCTTTGAGACAAAGATTTCTTGGGTTGAGTGTGCAATTTCTGGCTAAAATCAGAGAAAAAAAACCCAAAACTTTTCATTCTGCATCTGATTGCTAAAAAACCTCCTTAGAGAGCACACTCATGCAGGAAATGTGAAATCTTAACTCAGATACACTCCCTGCTATTTTTGTCTATAGCAGGTGAATTGCTTGATAAGCAGAATATTTACAGTTCTGCAAAGGGTCCCTTTGAAATTCTCCAGCTGTATATATAATGATACTCTGAAAGTGCTTTCAAATAATTGAATAATTATTGGTCCAAAAGGAGGCTTAGTCTAGATAACAATTTTAACTGCATTTTTCATGTGATGTGTGAGAGACCCAGAATGCAGTGTCACAACCTAATGACTTCAGATGCAAAATCTCCTGTAAGAATATCCAGACATCATCTACCACATTTTACCCTTATGTCACAGGCTGCCACTCTCTCATGTGGGAAGCTACAAACTTATTGTGGGAACATAATAGAAGCATGGTGAACAAGAATGTTTAAAAATAAAACTTTTGGGCATATGAAAGAGGTTGTTTTTCAAACAGTTGCAGTGCATGCACCTAATAATGGAGTAAAAAAAAATTCATCAAGTGGTGGTAGGGAAAAGCAACAATGCAGAGGAGCTTTGGATGTTGGTGTCTCTCCTGAAGGAAACATGTCATGAAGCTCTACCTCTGAAGTTCAGGTCCTTTGCCTTTGTAAGACAAGAATCTAAACCTGGAATCTATTTGACATAAAGCTTTTTGCTTTACGAAAAAGCTGACACAGTTGTTCTCTTTTTCTCGTGGAAGAGGAAAACCCAAAAGGCAGAAACCTGAAAAAGACGTATACAGGGAAGAAAAATATTTCTGAGAGCCAGGCCTGTTGAACTGGATATCAGCTATTATTTTTACAGTGTTGATGATTATCACATTAGCTCGAGCAGTTATAAGTATCTGTTTCCACCTGTTTTTTAGGGGATTTAAAATTCTGTTCAGTGGCACCTTTTGAGTTCTGAGGCAATAACAGAGCAAAGTTATTTGAAAATGCATCAGCAAAAAGAGATGTGCCGGTGATGAGTTTAAAATTTTGTCAAACTGGAGTTGCCAAAATCACAGGCTCGCATTTAGATCTGGAAATAGTCTTGCTTTTGGAAGTCTAGACATGTCTTTTCCCAGCTCTCCCTTGGGCTACGTTGCATTTGGTAGCCTTATTCAAATCTCCTCAATCTACATAAATCCGTAACATTTCTTATTATTGAATGTGATTGGGTTGCTAACCACACCAGTCAGTGTCTGCGTTCTCTCAGTAACACTGCATCTTACCATCTTGTCACAATCAACTTTTCCTTCATTTCTCAGGACTAATGAGACTGTACTCTGTGTGATGCTAGTGCTTTTGGCAGCATAATGGGATCTGTATCAGTATGATGTGTTTTATTCACAATGCATTCAGGTCTATTAAACACCTCATTAAATTCTTCAAAAATTTTCTTTGCATCCTGTTCTGTAGACAGGTTACATGCCTGTCTGAACAGCAACATTTTCAGATTGCTCTTCAAACCTAAACAAATCTTTTCTATTCCCTTGGCCTCTGCTGCCTGATGTTCATCTCAGACACAGATGTACAGCACCTGTGGTATCCAGAGCCATGGTAAGAAACTCACCTTAACAGCTCAGTGCCAGGCATGTGACTTTAATAAGAGTTACAAAAAGTTTATTTCCCTCAATTCCTGGTATGGGTCAGTAGCTTCTGTTTTCAATGGATTAACTCCAGGGTACTCATGCAAATTGAACAAAACTTCCAAGTCTTTTAAATTCCAAGCGCAGAGACTTCTTCCCCTCTAATTGCTTAGGTTTATTGGCTGTTGGGCCTTCGCTGAGGAAATACTGGACATTTGTTTTTTTTTACAGGAGATGAGGGAAATGCAAAGAAATATTTGATGTTCCAATTCTTCAGAAAAATAAAAGCCAATTCAAGAAAAATCAAGGGGAAGGGAAAAGGGAAAGGGAAAACCAAAGAAACAGCAGCTTTTTGGGAGAAGTCTAATCAAACCGGAAGGTCTCCTCCCAAATGACCAGCTGCAGAATCACTTGCTCCTCTATCCCAACAGATATAATGGTTGGTGGATCTCTGAAAAGATAGATTATAAACCAGTTCTGTCCTTTTCTCTACTACTGGCTGTAGAGACAACTCAAAAGGTGTATCATACACAAATACATTACACATCAGCTACTTTGACCTTCAAATCCAATTTTGGCTTTTATCACACACTTTTTTTCCATATTGGAACAACTGACAATACATAAAACATTTTCCTGCACTAAACCCAACAAACCACTATGATCAGAAAAATAAGACATAGATCAGGTCAGGATTTTCTGCTTGTCTTTGAAAGTCATCTTATGTTCTGATTTGCATCTTTAGGCTCCTGTATACCTTTCAAAGTCTGATCCTAAGGGATTTCCTCAAGGCTGCACACTAAGACGTTAACATGACAAGAAATTGATCTGCATTTCTCATGTACTATACCAAGAGCCACATCCTTATCTCTTCATTTGTCTTAGTATGCAAGTCATTCCTGTTAACCCTAAAAGACCCTCCTTATCACTCTGTATACAGAAAATCCCCAGTTCTATTGTATCTGGGATCCATCATGGCCAACCTTTTGGCCCTATGTAATTTTGCTTAGTTACATTTAATGCCAACTGTCAAAGGCTTGAGAGATATAACACTATCTTTTGTACCAGCCATTCATCACAGGCTTTTAAATAGTCCAGGTGAATTGCAGCAAACCACAAACTGAATGTGTGTACAGCATCTGCTATGATCATCGTTCTTTTCTGGAACTTTCTTCTACTTTTTTTTTATTTTTTAATTCTTGTGCTGAGTGGTTCAGTAGTATATGACAAAGATTCAAACCCAACAAAATGTAATCACCGTCATTTTCATATATATTTCCTATTTGACTTTCTAGACTGGAAACTTTTTAATGAGGATGCTTTATTTCACAGACAAATTGCAAGTCAGATTCTGTTGAACAGAGCGTGTGGGTGCAAATTGTCTTTGGAAGATCAAACAAGATCACACAAACATAGGGGCTAAAGAGTCAGTTTAAGGCTTCTAATTCCAAAACTGATAGGTATTTAATCACTGCTCAGATAGCTTGTGGAAACTGGGAACGGTAAGTAAACTGTGATAGCTTAGGAAAACTTGGTTGAGCTTTCAATAATTTGACCTCTGGGAATGGTTTTAGAGTCAGCAATATGTACAAATGTGTGCTAGAAGAGTAGAGAGGGGAATTCAAAGAAAAACAAGCTCTAAGAAAGCATTAACTAAACTCTCTCTTTCCCTCTCTGAATCCCCAGTGAATAGGGATTTCAGCAGGGGACGGGAACTTTATCCCTCCTCTAGACTGCATTTGTTACTATTTCAGAAAATCTTTACACTATGTTATTTTTCTATTTGCTTTTCTGACATCAGACTTCATGATATTTTAGTCAGATAAATATAGGCAATGGAAAGAAAGATTCCTTCTCTTTCCTGAAGTGTTGAAATCCAAAGCAAAGTTATGATGGAGCTGAACCAGTCAGTCACATAAATCTTGTTCGTGGAAATCCAGACGTAGGTTGGACACATGCACATACATATACCATTAGAGCAATTTTCTAGGAAAATGACTGGAAACCCAGCTTGGTTTCTGTTTCTCAGGAATTCTAGAAATACTTCAAATACTTTGGTACTGTGACAATTGTACGTGCACACAGAAAGAATAACTACAAAGAGCATCAGGTAGTTAAACAAACATCCCTGACACCACAAGGAGGATCTTTACACCAGTACTTAGTCTTGGAGAAAGTGTAGCCAAACCCAAGACTAAACAATTACAGTCCTCCTTCCCTCTTTTCCCACCAGGCAGGATATGAAGCTGCCCAGAATTCCCTGGAGAATCTCACCCTGTGCCTGGGGACTAACAGTAGTGGTAGAGGTGTAAAAGTGGCAAAGGAAAGGGAACATATGGCCAGATGTAGGGAGGAGCACTGCACCAAGCCAGCCTGACACCTTGTTGGAGATAGTATGATAATGGAGACCTGCTAACACTGTGTAACATCTTTTTGCTCTCTCGGAGCCTGCTCTGTTCCCTGTAACTGAGGAGAGGGAAACACAAAGATGCTGGTACTGCCAGTAAATATTTCCCACAACAGTGGAAATTCTTAATTCTGGACCAGAACTGGCTACTCAGCAACACCTTAGTGTCTTGTGATCAGACTAGGAAGGAAAAAATATATATACACTAGTAAGCTTCTCTGTGCATACAAAGTAGTTTAATTAAAAGATATGTTATATTATACCAAAATAGTCATGGAAAAAGGCTGGACTGGTATAGGTGCACGATGTATCTATATATACACAAAAACACAATACATGTTCCATAGTGGTGATAGAACATAATTAGCATAATCAGCCACTTTCATTTCCCCTGGCACTTTACAATATCTGACAGATTAATCCCTCAGGTTTTCTTTTTTGCTGCCTTTGTTTCTTTCTGTTTAAATCTTATAACATCATGTACTAGTTTCATGAATCTCTCTGCCAAATTCTTAAATATCTTAATTCTTTCTTAAAGTTTTACCTATCAATTTTTAAAATTATAAATGAAGGTTTATATGAAAATTGCTTTTCTTTTATCTTATCTTCCTTTTTTTTTTTTTTTTGTTAATGTTTGTCCCTACCTTCAAGTGAAACAGAGCAAAAATATGTTCATACAGACAAAAATTCCATTGTTTATACTGATCAACACAGACTAGGCAGTGAGGGAGAAAAGATCGAGGCATCTGTTGAATACAAATGAAGGCAGCAGGTTGATGTGTGAGTTCTTAGGTTCTGAAGCTAGTTGTCATTTGCTTTCAGTGACTGAAACCTCACTCTACTCTTTTCCTCCTCCACCACAGGACAATGTTAAGGAAAACACTGTCACTCCAGGAAAGTTAGTTTACATGAAACTGCAAAATGGGATGCATGCAAAAACTCAGTCTTTGCCCATTTGCAGCAATGTTCCACGTCAGACTTAAGTCTGCCAATGACAATTTTGTTCTAAACACACCCTTTTAGCTGCTGATAAAGACCCTTGAAACTAATTCTGTGATGTGGCTAACAGGGAAGTGTGCCTAAGCCTAGAATTAGTGTCCTTAAAGTTTTATTGTGGTGGCAGACCTGACTACTAGGAGAGGGACCTTGTGCCCAAAAGGTCTATTTTGTGCTTCAGCAGCAGGGGCTTTCACAATAAATTCTGAAATTTGGAAGGATAACAGGAAAAAAAACAGCACTCCATACTTCAAGTGAATTTTGCTTCCCATTTTTCTTCCAAAGTGTTGAACGATACATGACATCATATGATGTGTGGTAATTCTCCCTTCTCTATTTTGAAGGGAATAAATGGGTTCTATTTCTGAGAAAATGTATTAAAGCCAAATTTTACTGTCAGTTACCCTGATGTCAGTCCCTAGCAAAACAATTCAAATGCAATTCCTCTGGATCCACACTGATGTAACGGAGAGCAGAATGTGGTGCTTGAAAAAGCAGCTGTCACCTTATGGAAAACTTATGAAATATCTTATTTGGAAACAAGCGCTCTTCTGTGCAGTTTATTTCCCTGTACTTCTTTTCTTCTGGTCATTTTTTCTGAAGACAGTGTTTTAAAACAGAATCACTGTTGTTTCCTAGGAATTTATCTGGTTCTGCACTTATTCCCCACCTGACATCATAATCCTCTGGTTGTGATATAATAATCATTTTTACAATGACCAATTGTGATTCTACAAGCTGGGCTTAAAATCTGATCCAAAAAATGCCTTTTACTCTGATATCTTACATAACGTCATATCAAATTTTGTCTCAAGAGATAATAATTTCAACCAAGTGACATCAATTAACTTTTCATACAAGGGAGCGGTACATTTGGTATAACTCCCTAGAGATAAATTCCTCCAGACTTTACAGTTTTATGATTTGACCTTTAAAAATATTTCCACTTTCTGCCCAATGCTTGGTGATACAAGTCTAATGATTTTGTTGAAGAAGAAAACATTGCATATATGGCTCAGTCCAGTCTTCCACAGGAGTTAAAAGTTGCAACAAACAGA
>VZTT01007742.1:7983-18640 GCA_013400855.1 Buphagus erythrorhynchus | reverse complement strand
CTATTATTCAAAAGTAAAAATGTTTCCCCAAAATCTCAGGAGCACGAGGAGTCAGTGCAGGAGAAAAGAAAATCATGTCTAGATTCTCTCTTCCTGCTTCTCTGTTTCTTCTGACCAGAGATAAACAGCCTTCAGCTCTGGGGAGGCAGATAGTTAAAAAAATCATCAGTAAAGAACAATCTCTCTCTTCTTCCAACACCCTTTGGAACCTGGGCTGTTTCACAACAAATAAACTTCTTTAAGTACTAATAAGGATTTAGTCACTATTTTAAAAAGAGTTTTGTATGAATTTCAGCCTTTAGTTGCCTGTGTTTAGAATCCATATGATATATTCTCTGTAATATCTTTTTAGCAGCAGAGCAAAATGTTGTGTGAAGAATTTGCTGTGAACCAGCACATATGTAAATGTAACAAAAAAGAATACTACTGTCAGGTGGCATTTCTATGTATCACCCTAATGCAATGAAAAATAGCAAATAATAATGTGTATCAGGGAAATCTGATTGCTTGAGTAAAAGCTGTTTTACAGTTTTACTTTGAAAATCAGATAGATGATCTGTTCATTTGTATGTGGAGACAGCTCTGAGATATGGATATAAAATATAGCAGGATTAGAAGGTTGATCCTATTTACACTCAGGAGAAATAATGCACCTGCCATATGCAAGAGCAGTAGCCTTAACAGGAAACTTACACCTGAAAAGGAGACCAAAAACACCAGAAGAAAAATCAAAGTTGTGATAAATAGTGTCATCAATATCCAACCAGCCCCCTGCCCTTGCAGTCATCTCTACTTTTTGAGGATAGAGGGAGAGGCAACCTCCCAGCCACCATGGAGCTTCTGAAGCTGCCCTGAATAATCTGTGTATTGCATTTACTTTCACTCTAAATCCCATGACATAAAAGGAATCATGTGCAGTAGTGGAGCCAAATAAATCTGGAACAACTATAAGCAGTACAGCTCCAGTAGCTGAATAAATCTGGGTGTGGGTAAACTTAGGAAGGTAGAGTTCTTAAACTGGCTTCACATTAAATGTTCATGCCCTACACAGTGAGGCTCACAAATCATTTGAACATGTATATTGGAGCAAAAGCACAAAACTTTTAAAATGAGGGGGAATTTTTCAATGTAAATATGGAAGGAAATCTACATTTTTAACTTTAGCAGAATAATCAACACTGATCTCAGAGTTCATATATTTTGGTTGCTAAAGGCTTGGGTCAATATTTCCTCCCAGAGAGGCATGGGGTAGTAAAAATCAAGTTTTTTAGTGAAAATAGAGTGAATCCCCTATCACCCTTGCAAGAATACCTCCAAGAAAAGTAGGTTTTTTGAGAAGGTGGCATTCATGCAGCTGTCTGCCTGCTTCCCCTGCTGTTTTCTTGGATATATCTGAATATATGTCCCTGTCACCACAGAGCTGATGTAGCATCTGCTCCTAAAAGATGAGCAATGAGAGAACTTGGTTTGCTGTGCTTATTTTCAAGATATACTGTACACTCTTCCCAGGAATATCAGATTTATTATATAAGTGCAGAACCAAAGCACAGTGAACTCTCATTAAAACTGGCCTTCCTGAACAAAAATGGATTTACAGAACACTTCTAAAAAAGTGATTACATTCATTATGCACATATTAAATGACATGACAGAGAGAATTACCTGAGAGACTCTTGAGGAAGGTAGAGCCCTAGACCAGTGCATCATCTGGGACATCCTTCTGTCTCGCATTAGACTTTTACCAGCTTATCCCAGAAAAGAGAAAACATATAAAGGGGCCAGGGACTAAATGATATATTTCTTTAGGCTGTACATAGCTGGTTTATATAGTACAAGTAGTACATCCATGCTATAGACAATGCTAGGGCCTGCCCAAGTAATATTTGCTTTAGAAAAGCAAAACAAAACACTAGCCATGACTAACAGCTCTGAGCTGTTGGAATGTTGAAAAGAAACAGAGATTGTGACCCAAATCTGAATATTCACAATCAGACACAACATATCTTAACACAACTAGATTTTAAGACAACTAGGTATATGTGCAGTTTGTAATAAAACTGAAGTCATCACTAAAATGCCTGATGCCTCATAAAGCTTTCCAAGTTCTTCTCAATGCTAAATCATACCAGGAAATTTGTGATAAATGTTCCTAACTAAGTTAAACTCTACAAAGAAAATCTAATTACTATCAAGGACAAGCTTAAAGAGGTTCTAAAACTGATAGGTTTATTAAAAGGCAGTGTTATACACAGCTACTATGCCAGAAAGCAGAAATCTAATTTTTAAATGAAAGTTCTAAGAAGGGCTCTGGCAAAGTCTACTTACAGTAGTGTGATTGAAAATGATCAGCAATGGCTCATGTATCACACTAACCACAGTAACCACTAACCAAAACTGAGATTCAGNAAACTGAGATTCAGTCTGCTCAAAAGAGGGCATTGACCTTAAGCAATGGAAATAAGAAGCTTCAACTCGTTCTTTCTGTGTGCCCTTTTAAAATGAAATCGGTCAGCCATTATTTATTGCTATCAGATGGGGATCTGGAAAAATGTTCCAGTGTTTGAGAACCTGAAAATGATTAGCTTTTCAGATACAGAATTATGTACTCAAACTGATAAAAAAGGGGGAAATATTTATTAACTACAGTAGCACCGTAGGGACAAACATGCAGTAGAGTAACATCTATAATTAAGTTACAGAGTTGCCAACACATGAAAAAAGTCAAGTCCTGGGATAGATGAGGTCTGAAATTGTCAGAACTACATGTGAGATAGAACTGTGGGAAATCATCCAAGTTACCAGCATGGGATGGTAGGATCAGAATTTTCCAAGAGCTTTGCAAGAGAGACTATTCAGTTCTAGATGGGCTTTTGATTAAAGGAAACAACCTCACAATTTCTAGGGTGTTACAGGAATATATGTATTCAAAAGGATACGTAAAAGTCGTGTGATGGTCCAAAAACACCTTAGAGGAAGGGCAAAAATATTTCATAACAACCCACAGTGAAGTAAAGAACATTGACAGGGTTTACCACAGAAGCCAAAACTAAGTGAAAGAGTGATAAATTCCAGCTAAAAAAAGGAAAATCAGCACCTTGAAGGAAAACACACATAGATGATATTTCTTAAGCTGGCAAGGAAAAATATACTTGTGTTAGAATATAATTCTGACTCTTAAGAGATGACTTTCACAGAAAATACTGCAGCTGAACATGTAGCCACATGTACTAAGTAATTTTTTGCTAAACCAGCTCTACATCTACTAGAAACCTGTTGCATAGTAAATTCTCCCAGAATTCAGTTAATGTTATTTTAAGCAGTTTCATTACAGTTATAGAATGCAACCCCTAATTGATGTAATCCCTAATGTTATAGGTAAGCAAGAAATGGATGCCAAAAAAACCCCAAAATACCAACAACACCCAAAAACCCAAACTGAAACCCCCAAACCCTCGAAACTAATAAAAAAACCTGTGGAGTCATGCTCCTAACAATGCCAAGCATGACTAACTTATGGGGTGCTGTGATGAGTCTGCCATGAAGTGTTATTTGTTCCTGAGGGAATAGAAGACATTAATAGGCTGTCAGACCCAACACTAAGAGTAGAAATAATACAAATACTAACTTCAACCTGGTGCCATCAAGAGAAATGATTGTTTTATTAAAATGAAATGAGAATATGTTGTGAGATTTAGACAGTCACCAGTGGCATACTTTGGGTGAAACTGTACGACCAAACTGACAGAAACTTTGGAGAATGGGTTGTGTCTTTACAATTCTTTGGAGAGATGTTTGAAAAGGTCATTTTCCCTAAGGAAGTGTCACTTGAGTAAGAGTTGCAGAAAATTGACACAATGAAACCTGTGGGCATGGCATAACCAAAAATAAGTGGGACTGATGGTCCCAAAGGGAAGGCATGAAGTTTTCTGGGACAGCATGTCAAAGGCTGCAGGTCACTTTGGATCATTTACAAATAATGAGTAAAATATAAATAAAAAGTGGTTATACATATTTGAAATTCTGAATTATTTTAATGATGATTTTTGAGGTTTTTAATGTTTTGCTGGGAAGAAGAAATGGGATTCTATGTTTTCAATAAGTCTTTTCATGTGTATGTTGTGCTAGTGCTAAATTTACGTGGTGTCTGATACAAGTAGTACTGCTCAGTTCAAAACATCTGGAGCTAAATGATGCATGGTTTACTCAAATGTCTGAACTCTGGGCAATTTCAGAGGAATATAGCAATAACAAAATTATAAAAGAGGTGGGGTGATATAATTTCTCATCTCTTGCCCATCTGAGAGTGGGTTTTAAGAAAAGCATAAAAAAGTAGATTAACAAACTCAAGTTCATGGTTAAAACATCAGCAATAAAGGAACCAGGGCAACATGAAAATAAAAATCTCTAAGTGTCTCCCAGACAACTAATCTTATCTAAAAAATTTCCTTATACCCTTGATAACTTTAGAAATATTTAGTACTGCTTCTGAAAACATTTGAAAAATGTTACTCTGACTTCCCTAGCAAGCTCCTTCTATAATTTGTTTTACCAGTTGTCTTTCTGTAGCATTAACATCACCAGGATAAATTGCTTGGTGCAAGATGAATCAGTTTCTGCTTTTTTAAATCCCACTGATGAATATTACTAGTAGTGTAGATTGGATAGACTGTTGCCCCTGATATTCCTGAGAATGAATCTTCAAGCCACTAATTTTATATAGAAACATCTTCCCCAGAATGGCTACAGTTGGTTCATATATTGTTTCCAGGGCTTTCATTCACTGTTATATTGAGCTACATCTAACTTTTAAAAAATTGGCAATTAAGCTAGGAGTTAAATATGCTAGTATGCTACTTCCATCGTCATCATCATCTCAGCTGTTTTGTAAACACAGCAAAAGTACTTGCTCAGGTTGTAGCTTCTGCAGTTCACATAACTGGAGCTTTTATCCTGCTGTGAAGTATCACTGATAACCTCTTATATTTGCTTCCTTAGACCATTAATAAAATATCCTGCCCAATCTTGGTTTCATACATAACAAAGCTGGGATAGAGTTAATTTTCTTCTTAGTAGCTGTGTTTTGGATTCCGTATGAGAATAAATGTTGAAAACACAGTCATGTTTTAGTTGTTGCTAAGTAATTCTTAGCCTAAATCCAGGACTTTTCAGTTTCCCAGGCTCTGCCAGTGAGCAGGTGCACAAGAGGCTGGGGGGGAAGCCTGGCCAGGACAGCTGACCTGAGCTGACCAAAGGATGTTCCACACCATGGAGTGTCATACCCAGTACAGAAACTGGGGGGAGTTGGTCAGGAGCTGCTTGGGGACAGGCTGGGCATTGGTCAGTGCATGGTGGGCCCTTGTACTGGGCAGCACTTGTCTGGGGTTTTCTTTCTGTCTCTTTATCCTTTTCTTTACACATACTGGTTTTTTTTTAATATTACCATGCAAGCAGATGCATGGTACTTAGTTGCTGGCTGTGGTTAAACTATGTCATCCTCATTCTCCTGCTGTATAACCAGGGTTTCAAAACTGTGTTTGAAGATGATCTGGTTGCAGTTTACTGTGTGTCTGTATGATAACGATACACCAACCAGTACATTGAAAATGAAATGAATTGCATTTCATCTACAGTATAGAACCCTATTCATCTGACTGCTGTGTGCAGACAAAAAAAATCCCACTTCAGTGACTAAATAGCACTTCAAGACCTCCTACCCTGTCAATTGTGTTTTATCACTTCAGTACTTTTATTGATTTCTTACTCATTTCAGCTGGGAATTCCATATTTCTATGGAGATTAATTTTACAGTCATAAACCTTTGCTTTATTGTGCCTTTTTCCTTGCTATTTTCTCACTAATATAATATTTTGGAAGGGAAATGTTGACAGAGCTAACTACTGAATTAAAAAAATCCCCATGTAAAGACAACTTCAAAGAATTTTTCAATTTCTAAGCTGTAAATCTTTATTTCCTTTTATTAACCTTCCAGTCAGACATAGAATTTGCTACAGCAGGAAGCTAAAGTGATCCCTTAAATTTTAGGCTGTTTCCATTTATGTTAAAATCTTTCTAATGTCTACTGTATGGCCCAGCAGTTATTTTAATCCTAGGTATGACAGGTAAATTTCTATTTAGAGAGAGGTAAAACAGATTGGATGTATCAGGTGGATAAAGTCTGAGTCAAGGACTCCAAGCTTCTCATGAAATCCTTAGCAACATTATTAATCCTAAGCAACTGACTTTTCAAATCTCCAATCAAAGCTGAATTTTTGCAGATGGATAAGGAGAGTGTTTTCCTTTATGGAGGGGGGCAATGGGTACTGCTGCAATGCTGACAATTTTTCACTGTCACTTTGGGTAACATGAACGTTTCCTGTTGCCACCAGTAGCAAAAACAAACAAGCAAACAACCCCACAAGCCAAAACTGTTATCCAATTCCTGCTATTCTAACTACAGAAGTTTCAACAGACTTCTTCTTTGCTCAAATTATCATCAAAAGAATATTCTTGTATAGCAGTAGAAGAACAAAAATAAAATCAGCGTAGTTCATACAAATTCATGTTTCTTACATTGCATCAAATTGAAGAACTGTCTGCTTTTGATTGCTGTGTTTTGCTATCAGTTGTATATTTGCTTTGGAACATAAGCTCTACAATGCCTTTGATGTGAAATGTCTGGCAGGTGTACCCATGTGTTCTGCACAAGCAGCAAGCAAGCTAGGAACCTTGTGTGACAAAATAAGCAGACAAGTATTTGGGTAGTGATGAGACAGTATCTGAATTCCCACAGTGCCTTTGAAGAGGCTGTTGCACAGTGGCTCACAGGATTTAGTCTGAAATGCAGGGCAGCTTTTCCATGGGATCCAGGAAGGCTGGTGACACTATTTTCTTGTGACACTATTTTCTACCTCCTTGTTCTCTATGCATTCAAGAACCTGGACTGAGTTTGCTCCTTTGTAGGACGGATAAGGAAAGAAATTTGATATTGCACTAATGGGTATAGAGATAACTTATTCCTGCCCCTGTTTGTAAATGTGATATTCTCTCATGCTCTTATGACTTACCTGATTGCAAAGCACAGAAGTACAGGCCATGTCTCCCATAGCTGGATCAGTATTCACTCTCCTTTTGTGCTTTCCCTGCCCTGAAAGCTCCAAGTTTACTTGGCATTAAGCTCTGTCTTCACACAAATCCTGCTTTTAACTTGTGCTAGTTCAGCCATAATAAAGAGCTAAAGCTAAAATTCAGATAAGCAGACATCCATGATTTTCTAAGAGGGCAAATTTTTGATGCTGATAGAGAGAAGCTTATCTCAACTGCTGGGGTCACCCCTGTGCTCAGAGAAAATGTTGAGTCATGGAGGAGGAACTGGTGAGGTGATTTGGCTCACTGCTGTATTGAGAATCGCCCAGCACATCATCTAATTACGTTTTCAGCTTTGCTCCAAAGTGACGTGCACATAAGCACAGTGCCCAGGTGGATTTAGGATCAAGGGTGCTGCTCCACAGGGGGATTTTCACACTCAAACTTGCTCAACACAAATGGTGTAAGTGTAACAAAAAGCCTCCACCTCCTTGCTGGAGCAAAGAGAATAAAGCCATCATGAGAAAAACTATCCTTTCACCATGTAACTCAATGAGGGCTTCCCTTCTCACATAATTCAGCTACACAAAAAAAACCCAAACTTCAGGCAAATTATAAATAGGGTTTTTTTTTTTTTTGAGAAAATCTAATTGCAAATCTTCTGTAGACTTTTGAAGCGTAGATGAAATACAACTTTGCATATTCTCTTCCAGCTCACAGAAGTGATAGTAAATGTCTGGTTATTTGGGGGTGTAGAAACCTATGGAGTCAAAAAAGAATCCATGGACCATATCTGTAATTCAGCATTTGATCAACCCTTCAGGAAACTTCTGAAGTTAGAAATAACTACTTAAGATGTAGTTTAAAAAAAGCCCTTCATGACCTATGAGTCATGACACAAATGTCCTTTATGCCTTGATATTTCATTTTACAATGTTTTTTATTATGGAACAATGGAACAAGTCATGACCAAAACTTTAGTCATTACCTCTTTTCTGATCTACCACCATTTTGGAAAGTGGTGACCACATGATTCATTTATATAATGCCAAAACAGGAGCAGTGTGAATGTTAAATTATTTGCCATGTTCACAGATTGTCAGATGGGGCAGATAGCCAGCTTTTCAAAATAATCACAAAGCTATCTGCACAGCTGTATCATATTTTCAGCTTGTACTCCCTTACTACTGCAACCAGCATCCAGCGTTCTCAACCCAGTGCTCTCTTTGATGAACATGGGTTGCAATTCATATTTCTTCTTGCTATAAATGAAAGGAAAGGAAAAAAAAAAGTATGACTGTCAAGTCTGATCTATAATTTCCTCTGAAGCAATATTGCAAAAATTTCCCATTTGCAAAGCGGGAATAAAAGAGGGAGGTGATAAACAACAAGTGTAGAAGTGTTGCATGGATGACATGAATAGATGAAGGGCCTAAACTAATTGTGAGAAGTGAGAAGAATGAATTGGAGTGACAACACATAATCAAATTCTCTTTTCATTGTTTCCTATCTCATTTCTGCAAAGTGTGTTGAACTCATGATTGTCTATGATTAAAGGACAGAACATTTGCCTTTATTGTACCCATACTGCTTCAGTTGCTATTTATCAATCTGTTTAATTAATAAATAAATTGCTGCTCCGAATTGTTTTGGAGATGCTACACAGTACTCCAAGATTATAAGGTAAGAAAATACCTTGGCAAAAATATTACAACTTAATATAATGCAAATATGTTACTGATAATCTGGAAAACAAATCTATCACTATAACAGTTCTACCACCCACGCACCCCAGCCAGAAACAAGCACCATGCAAAGCTCTGTGAGACACCCTGCCTCAGACAGCTGACAGTCTGGGGCTATGGCAGGAAGCAAGTGGATGTGGGCAAACAGATGGGCAAAGTGGAAGCTAATGGCTATGATTAGTGTAATAGTTTCCGAATATTTGATCGTGAGCCTGCTGTGGGGGCACAGAAAAAGGCCTTTATTTTATTCTTCCATAAAGAGATGAATGTTAATAAGATAATTAGGGTAATGATGTAATTAAAAGCAAAGCTAGTGTCCCAAAAGATATAGTTTATAATATGAGTGAGGAATATCACCCCATATGATGTTTTTAATATTCAGTGCAGTCTGGCTTTGAGAAAGATCACAAATGCTTTAAGGCAAATTTTAAAATGCCATCTTCTAGATGGAGAATTGGGCTGTTCCTTATTCCTTAAATAAATATTGGAGGAAAGTGCAGTGGGTAGAGAGAAAAGGTTATCCAGTTTACAAGGACAAGCACAACTACCACCTAACTGTTTCTAAAAGGGCACTTGGCAAACTCTAGAGGTCAGGGAGAGTCAGCAAGGGAGTGGATTCAAACTGCAGAATCCTCTCTTCTGCAGCATCTTGGCTGCATTGATGGAAGCATACTGTAATTGATACGATGGGATAGCAGAACTCACCCTTTCCACTCAGCAGCCCAGCACAGCATTAGCAGGGTTTTCTGGGGGAAAAATACACCTCAGTTCTCCCAGCTCCAGCAGAAAGGAGAGTTGTGTTAAAATAAATCAGTCAAGCACTTAATAAGAACGACCTGTGAACTCCCTTCCCGTCAGAAATGGCCTTATTGTCAGAAAACTGTAGTAAGTGAGAATATTTGCTCCTCGAGATTTATTTTTTCATGATTGCCTAAACTAACTACCCTTTCTATTCCTCAGGGCAATGTGAAGTCTGTGCTGATGCATTATAAAATGGCTTTGTTTGCCAGAGCTCTTTGACTGCTGAGGGTTTCTGAGCATTCACATTGATTGGAATTCATTGGCCTCTACAGTGTCCTCACCATCAATGTGTTATACCCATCATACAGCAGGGAGAAAAAACCCCAAACAACACACGCAATAAATAAAGGTATCCTTACTTCAAAGCATAATTAATCAAATTTATGCAATATTAAGATAACTTTGAGGTATCTCTCCTTCCTGTAAACCTCTGTCTTAATAAACTAGATTACACAGGCACAAATTCTCAATCCATAGGTTTTAACTCAGATAGCTTCCCCTCTATAGACAGTTTAAGTCAACAGAAAGACTGTCACCTACTCAGAGGGCTTTNCCCACACCCTTAGCCTTGCCATTACAATTTTCTAAATGGTACTTTTTTCTGCACTTGGAATCAGGAAAGCCAGAGAGGTAGCATGAGATCTTTGCAGTGCACATTTTTNGGATCAGCTTGGGGAGCTCAAAGTTTTCCTGAAAGCTGACAATTTAAGCACAACTACACCTATTCAGAGATAAGATTAAAACTGCTTGAAAAATAGTACTTTTCTCTGTCATACTTCGCAGGGGAAAAAAACTCAAATTTTTGACTATAATCAAAAAAACTTTGACTCACAGCTCTTCCTTCAAATAAATGGACATGAGAAAAAAGATCTAGAAATCTTAGAAAAAGAATGAGAATGTTCTTGATCTATTTCTTTAGTTGATTACATATTTCTTTTCTTAAAAGAAAAACAAATATGAATATAAGGAAGTGTTATTTAGGTTACTGTAAGACTTTTTGCCTAAACTGAACCGAACAAAAATTTTAT
>VZTT01007741.1:1063-20604 GCA_013400855.1 Buphagus erythrorhynchus | reverse complement strand
GAAAACAGTCAGAAGGCCACCCACCCAACAAGATGATAGGAGTGTCTTGTTTGTCGGGAAAGTGTTTTGGTAGTGTGGTGCAAATGGCCAGATGCTGCATTTGAACCAAGGAACAAGAATTGAGTGTCACTTCTCCCTGTTTTCTAGTTGTAAAGTGCTCTGAATTCTCCAGTGGCCCTACAGCCATCCTTCATGCAAGAGCTTCCAGTGTTCTTGCAAGAACTTTTTTAAAAGCAGTTGCCTGGTAAATGCTATTAAGAGAGCCATCGATCCAAGTGTGAATATTTGTCTTTTGTCCAACCTGGTTTTATTTGTAGTACTCAATTCCAGCTGAAATGCTTTCTAAAACAGATCAGGTGTTCTGGGAGCCAAATCCTTTGCAGGTCTTCTGTCAGTTTCCTTAAAAAAGGAAGGTTAAGTAATTGGCAGGCAAAAATGAAAGAAAAAATGTTGTTTGCATTGTGTGATGGTTTCTTGTTCAGTGATCATACACCATGGGACATCTGCAAGTGGAGTAATATACTTATCTTTGTATTTATTTTGTTCCAGGTTTAAACAGTATTTTTTTTAAATTATAAGTTATGATATTTAGGAAGTATTACCCTTTAGTAAAATGGAGATTTCCACCAAAACAGCATTGATACTTTATAATCCTATATTATTATTGATTGATATTTAGTTTTCCTTTATGACACCTAATGCAGATCCTGATGAATACCACTGTGGAACAAGGAAGTAGCACACAGATATTACTGCTCTTTTTACTTGAAAGTAACTAAAAAACATGGTATTAGCTAACACTTAATCCAAAAAAAGTTTATTATCCTAATTATACCTATCAACAAAACAGAATGGTGACCTGTCATTACCTTAGACATTGACTGTAGTCCTGCAATTGACATAAACCATGAATCTAGGAGTAGTCTGTGTAATTAATTTCATTAGAGTAATTTTTTAACTCAAATAACAATTTAATTACATGTTTAGCATTAGCAGGAATAATGTACTCTTCTAAATCTGGGAGTCTATGGCTATTTTTACACTGGCATCTTAGAGAAAATCAGGAGACATGAATCTCTCAGCTACTCCCACTTCTCATGCTTTGGTTCACACAACCAAGCAATCCTGCAACCATGCAAATTGGACTACTTTTAGGTGAGGCTGAACCATAAAACTTCTTCCTTAAGGGCATCAGCTATGCTGCAGGCAGGAAAAAGCACTGAGGCCCTGGTACCAAGATGAGAGCTAGTCCAAAACTTGTACCCCAATAGTGTAAACTGTCAGCACAAACTGCTGTCTTCAACAAATCTCCTGGTATTGTGCAACTTGCTAATGAAGACCAAGACCTCTACCATGGCTACTGTCTTCAGCCCATGTGGCTCCTGGCTAAATCACTTATTCAAGCAAATTTTGCTATTTTCGTCAGTGGTATTGCATAAAAAAAGCAATATGTAGCCAAAGATTAAATTGTTCCCAGTATGTTCCCCAAATTAACCCACATAAAATCACTTAAACAATAAATTCTTGATAACCTTTGGATAGTTGTGTTTTGTAGTTTGGACCAAACTCTATATACTGGGTATTTCTATAGTAAATTTACTCTGAAGTTGGTTTTACATTTAATGAAGACAGTACAGACAGCACTAGACTGTGCTAGTCTATTCCAGAATCAGTGGAATGATTAAACTGATTGCAAGCAGCTTTATTTCACTTAACAGTAACCCTTACTTTATACTGTTATGAATAACAGCAAATTGCTGTGCATTGGTGGAGGATCAGAAGCCCAGCTGGAGTATTTTGTGCTGATTTGCCATGTCTAGATATCTTCCTATTTGGAACACCACCTGAAATTTATTTCAGTTGAGGAACTAGTAGGGTTTTGGTTGTGTGCTTTGTTGCTCTGATGTCTGGGACATACCAAATAATGCAAGGAACAAAAAGCCTATTCCTTATTCTTTTAACCATTTCAAGGTGGAGGACTTAAGTCTTGTAGTGATATTTTTGCTCTAAGTTTTGCTCAGATAGCATCTCTCTGTGAAGGTTCAGAATACAAAACATTTTTGCCTGTTCTTGAAGTCCTTAAGCAGAACATCAGTGGGAATTCTGCCTGTATAAAACTGAAGGATGGAGCAATATATTATAGTGTTAGGCAAAAGGAGCAGTTTCTAACACATTACAAAATACATTAAAAAAAACAAAAACTGTTGTTGGGGACAATCATGGATACTTCTAGGATGCAGAGTTCTGGATTTATATGTCTAAATTATCTGAGTTCTGCAGAGTTTTACCTGTACAACTCTTCCAAATATCAAAGGAGCCATGCTGATAAGCTGAAACATGGAGGGATTAGTGCTCAAAGAATCTGAGCATTGAATACATAGCCTATTGCTTTAAGATCACTGTAAATATCAAATATGTACTAATTCATGTTTATATGTTATTACTGTGTTAGTTTCATAGATACAGTAGCATGACTATTATTAGTTTTATGGAGTTTAATGAACTTTACTTTGTATTCCTCTGTGAATGCTCTGAATGCTGCAAACAAAAAAAGCACAACAGTATTTTTTCAAGTTCTCTTGGGGCAATAGCAGTGTCTTCACTATTGTTCAGTTTTACAGATTTAGAAACATTTCATCATACATTGCTCTATTAATAACGTATCTTTCTTTAAAAGTACTGTCACTAGAAGATAAAAGCATATGTGATAAGTCTTGTCTAATCTCATTCATCTGCCTTTACAAAATGCCCCAGACATTTTGTGGGAGAATATGCTGCTTTTGCTTCATGCATTGTTTGTATTTGGGGGTGGGGCAGGGGAATAATAGGGCATTTTGCAATGGTAATTGCATAAAACATGCTTTTTTTTTTTCATCATCATTATTATTATTGTATTTGTTAGAAACATTTTGATTTAGTTTCTTTCTGTAGATAAAACTTTGACAATAGATTTATTTTTTCAAATAACCATTTGATTTCATTAGACTAATAACTTCTCACATTTAGTGGTATTTGTATCAATGTTTCCATATCAGCTGCATTTTAACTTCATGAAAAAGGAAATGTGATTATTATTTTTGTCATACTAGATTTTGCAGATCAACTAAGTATTTCTGCACCAATCTACATATTAATATGCATGTTGTAGTCTGTACAATTGTTCAACATCAAAATATCTGTTTAATTTATGTCAAATGTCTTTAAAATGAATGCATTGTTCTCCATTTCAGTCTGATAGAATAAGCAGGATAGTAAATAAATGTGTAAATGAATCATCTGTGTCTCATTTCAGTTCTCTTCATGAAACCGCTTTACATTGAACATTGCATATATACCAAAACAATAATCCATACTGTCTTTAGGTGTCGTTACGTAACAAAATTATACAGGAATCTCTGACAGACAATGTGTACAGAAATAAATCACCTGGCTATGCAAATAAAGTCAGAATCCATTCTTTAAAAAAAAAAAAATGAAATGCAATGATTCTAAGCCTTTTTCTTCCCTCTCTGTTCAGAATTACTCGTAATTACTACTCACATTGTCATAGATACAAAGCCTCAAATGACTTTGCAAGGGTGAGTAAAGAGTACTGCAGGATGGAAAGCAGAAGCCTGGAAAGATTTAGCACCCTTTTTTTGGCTAGTCAAACCTAGGTACCTCAGCCTAATATTCAGGTGTAGGGGATAAACCAATCTCTTGTCCACCTTAAAACTCTAAGAGAAAATTTAGGTTATAGTGGAAATTATTTTACTCCTTTAAGATGAGTCATGAAAATAACAGATTTTTTTTACAAATTTTTGCTGCAAATCCACTTACAATAAAGCAACTCAACCATTTGGGAAATTAGGAATATAATTCCCTCACCTTCAAATTAGAAAGCTATTTTTAATAGCTTTCTGAATAGCATCTGAACAGCACTGTAATGAAGCAAAAATGGAAGTCCTAGTTCATCCCTTTGATGAGAGTGTAAAGACACTATTTTCCCAACCTCAGTGTGCTATACATCTCTTAATACACTATTCACTGTACTTCAGAACTTCTACCCTTTCAGCTTTTAATCTAAGGGTTCCCTCTATGAATGTGCAGCACTGTATACAAATCTAAATTTGTTCCATCTTTCTATTCTACCTCAAACACATTCCCAACTTCCTTCTTCCTTTAAAAAAAAAGATCACATCCTTCTTATGCAGGTCTAAATCTCTTCTTCTTGGCATTCATGTGAGTAATTGCATTTTAAGGAAAGGATTTAGGGGGTTATATATTATTTAATAACCAAGCAGCCCACACTCTAATCATGGTACCCAAGAGTATTTGCAAAACTGCAGTTCCACATGCACATTCCAGCCACATGGTTCCATCCTGCAGCAAGACCTGGGCCTCTTCAGATTTTGGTTGTGTCCAAAAGGAGACATAGAAGAAAAAAGACGTGGAAGCATTTTCCAAAAAGCAAAGTTAAGGGACCAAGATACATCACTGTATTTCCTAGCTCAACATTTCTTCAGTCATGCCATGAGCTTAGGAAATCCTTCTGTTCTAACCACCTCATCTTTTCCCATCTTTTCCTCTTCCTCTATTTTTCTTGTGGAGCACATTTCAAAAAAAAATGTCAAGAACCCCAGCATCTCATCCCAGATCCAAAGCAGCCTAAGAAAGGAACTGACTCAATGCTAGTGAGAAAGCAAAATATAGAAAATCTCCACTATTTTATTGGTGCAATTTGACCTATGGCTGAACACAAATGCAGCTAGAAATCAGGAGAGCTATTTTATGATAACCTGCAAGTATGATATGTGGTTGGGATTAGGTCTTAAAGAAAGAAGTATTCTTGGCAGACCAGGAATACAGCAGGTCAACAGAGATGATACTGACAAAAATATTGAGATAGCATTAGGTTAGCACAAAAAGTATCCCACCATAACCGATTCACAGGAAAAAAAAATCCAACCTAAATTTTCAGGATATCATGTTAAACCTTAATTTATCGTATAGGCTTAAACCATGTTTCTGCTGACTCTCTGAATGCAAATTTTCCTTTAGTGAAAAAGAGACACTATTAATCAGATGATGAGAAAAAACTATCTGCAGTTTTGTTAGCTAACATCAGGGAGCCCAGAGGGAATAAGAGTTCACTCAATGCTTCTAAAAAAGCATTTCTGGTCTTAAAAAGTACTTAATAATGTTGAGCTACCATAACTATAAAATATGTCTTATTTGCAGAAAGTAAAGACATATCAAGCATTTGGCATCAGAAGGAATGGTGCCATTCAATAACGTTTTTACATTATTATAAGTAAGTTTGATTTGTTATTTCTCACCATTCATTCTCATGCATTCTATAGATTATCATCTTCCCCACACTGGAAATCAATGCAGCAACAATTTATTATTGAATCACTGCTAAATTACAATTTAGGTATTCCTACTGTAAAACATTCAGGTTGCGTTATGTTGTCATTCACTCGTATTGAAACTAATAACGAAACTACTGCTTTACTTTGCAAAAGAAATTACTTTTACGATTTTTTCTCTTTATGTTGCATTTTTCAAATGGCAATTTGCCATTATTCTTCAAAATATCTTCTCAAGAAAGTTTGTTTCTACTAGATGGCAAGAGGCGAGCTGTCGGCTGTCAAGTATCAGTACATTATTCATATCCATGCTATGAAAGCTAAAAAAGCTTCTTCAGATATTTTTGCAATTTAGTGCATTCATTATGCAAAAGAGCTTAAAGGGAACTTTAGTCCAGTTAGACTCTGGACAATCCACAGTTAAAAGAGCCACTCTGCCCCGACTGTAAGAAGTATTCCTAACTTATTAAACACTGAGGCATTCAATGATCAAAATCACAGATCCCTAAAGAAGTGGGATTCATTTGCTCAGCCCCTCACAAAACTGTCTGTATTTACCACTTTTTCCATTTTAATCTCTTACAAGTCTTGGTTTAATACTTTCATTATAATAGGTACAGAGGCTGGCATAATTGTACCATTCTTAGAAAGGAACTGGGTTTTCAGTTCTTCAGTCCTTTAGCAGGATGGTAACAGAAACATCTCATACCTGTGACTCATCTTCCAGTGGCAAGTCTGCTGACCACTTGAGCACTTGCATATATATACATACACACATATAAAACACCCCCCCATACACAGAGCACGTATGGAATGTGGCACTGTCTTTGCACCATAGTCTGCAAACCAAAACTCTGCAATACTTTGCGTTTCTGCTACAATACAGCTACAAACTAGACAGATTTCTCAGTTCACCAAGGCACAGCAGAAAGATCTCATGGTTCTCACAATTCTAATTCATACTCAAAACAAAATAAGTCACATATCCAGGACATAATTTTCCATTCACACAGAATAATGGAAGTGTTAACACATGCACGTCACTGGGATCGTTACAAGCCTCATATACCTACCAGTAAAACATACATAGACTGGAATAATTTCATTCTAGTATGAACACTTACACCTCCAAAATATCATTCTAGTATGAACAGTTACATCACCAAAAGAAGTTTCTTATAGCAACAACGATACAACTACTGGTTTAATTATCAGCCACTCCTGCTTGCCTGACCACCCTTCTCATCAGAAGCACATAAGCAAATCCTGTTTAATAACTTCAAGCAGGTTTCACATGTTTACCTTGCAAGATGAGAGAAAACCTCTAACTTTTCTATTAAATATTTCAAAACTAAGTCAAAAGCTGCTCACATTTCTTGGGGAGGACAAAATAAGTTTCCCAGTAATCAAAAGAAATAAAGACCTTAGTACATACAGAAAGAAAATCAATTTTATAGTGTTAAAAAATAACAGAAAAGAGTAGCTACTGTTTTTCATGTCTGAGATCTCATTCTCACCCACAAAAATTAATAAAGAAGAAAAAGATTTAAACAGGCACCACTGCATAAATATTCCACTAGCTCTGCTTTCTGTGAGTACAGTTTCATTTCAGTGTTTCTCCCCATTAACAATGAAATTGATTTTTCTATATTCAGCATGTTTTGTTTCCTTGGAATTTCTAGTCATGACTTCTGCAGAATTAAAACTCAGGGACTGTCAGCAATGTATTCAGAGCTCAGAATGAATAAAATTGTAATTCCATGAGTGTACTGATGTTGCAAATTAATTTGACATTCATTGTGATGAGTGATCAAGGCAAACTACTTTGCTGTTGTGCATGTGTTCAGAGGTATTGTCTGTCACAATAGCTATTTACACAGAGTTTAGAAATTTAATGAAATATACCAACCTCCCATTTTTAAACAACAGTAAATTATTTCCTCTTCATTTGGAAGCTTGGGCTGAAAACAGCACCAGATTTAGTTTCACCCATTCAAATGAATCTCATATTTCCTGGTATTCACTACAACTGATCTTCTCTGACACTTCTATACATATACAAGAAAGTGTGTCTCTCTTTAATATTTTCACAGCATTTAACATTGTTCCAAATTTATCCTCTTTCTTCCAGGTTGCTAAACGCATTCAATGCTCAGTTAATCAGTAGAGCCAGAGAATCGTATTTCCAAGACCTTATTTTCACAGTAGGAACAGTTGCAAAGCTGTTAGTTCCTAGTGTCTGGCATATTTAGCAAAATGAGCAAACACATAAATAAATTATCACTTCTAAACAAGCAAAGTTTCTGAGAGGTTTCTAATGATAATTTCATAGAAATATAGTTACCTAAGCTGCAATTGTGTATTTCAGATATAATTCCACAGAAAACAGTGCCAAATGTCAGTCATTACTCAGTATACAAGAGATGCCAGTATTTGGCCAGTTTTTGTCAGAAAATCTTCATTTATATAAAAGATAATCTGTAAACTTAATTTAAACTCATTAAGGCATGTAAAGACTATAGATTTGTTTAATTTACTTAAATGCATTGATTAATCAGAGGGCTGGAGTACCTCTCCTATGAAGACAGGCTGGGATAGAAGTAGTTTTTCAGCCTGGAGAAGAGAAGGCTCAAAGGACACCTTATAGAAGACATCAAGTACCTAAAGAGACCTGGAGAGGGACTTTTCCCAAGGGCATATAGTGATAGGACAATGGGGAATGGTGGTAAGCTGAAGGAGGGCAGGTTTAGACGAGACATTAGGAAGAAATTCTTTATTCTGAGTACTCTGAGTGTCATGAGGCACTGGAACAGGTTGCCCAGAGAAGCTGTGGACTCCTCATCCCTGGAATTGTTCAGGACCAAGGTGCATAGGACCTTGAGCAACCTGGCCTAGTTGGTGGTGCTGCTACACATGACAGGGGGGTGCAATTAGATATTCTCTAAGGTCCCTTTCAATCCAAGCCATTCTATGATTCTATGATCTTATCCAAGGAGAATTCCACATAACTTCATCAGGAGTTTTCCATAGGGGCTATAGGAGCATGTCCCTGGTTAAAATATGAGACATGGAGTAAAGACAAAATGTGAGAAGTGTTTGCTTCTGTTAGCAACCAAGGTGGACCACAGTCAGTGCTATGCAGCATTCCATGTTACCATTCTGCTTTCTAGGGGGAGTCCCAGACACTAGGGGAACACAGTGGTTTGACATTTAATGGTGTGAATGTTCCAATGAACATGGCTGGTGATAATGTAGCAACTGCATTGTCTTTAACTCAAGTCTCATATGTATTTCTTCAGCTGGGACAGAATAAAATACCTATCAGTTCCTTTTCCATGAATGAATTAATCTCAGCAAAGGGGAGGAGACCCTGCTGAGTTCATAATATTGAATACTGTAATACATTTGTCTCTAAAACTGCATTACATTAACTGAGAATAATGCAGCCTTTATTCTTTCATGCATATATTAGCTTAATGAGCCATTAATGTGTCTAGTATTTAAAGCATACAAAAAGATCTATAGTTTAAGCTTCAGAAGTCATTCAAATATCTTACAAGTGCCAATAGTACTCTCAACAGGAGAAATTTAGCCTTTCATATATCTTTTAATTGCTCTTTCATTTTATTCTATAAAATGCATTTATTTACAAGAAGGCAGTTGAAATCTTTAATACTGAATCAAATAATCTAAGTTAGAAAAAGAAAAATGGGAACATATATATTGGATAATACCCTGTTCCTAATCAGGTCCCAGGAAAATAGACTCATTTTCTCTATTACTTTCTCTAGTCAATTAATCAGAAAATTCTTCCCTTCCCACTGATCAGAGTTCCATAAGGAAATCTGTCCCCTCGGAAGAAACAATAACCACAAAGGGGCCCTGTGCTTTGGCAGAGACCTCCAGATCTCCCAAAGAGGCTGTTGAAATACAGAAACATTGGGTTTAGACCTCACCATGGGAATTCCCCAGCACTCACATGGCCTGTGAATGTGACAAGGGAGTCGTTGACTCAGCCTCACCACTTTTGTAAAGTCCAAACTGTTTGAAACCACAGCAGATACATGCCCAGAGGATCAAGGAAAGACAGAACAGCGTTTCAGAACTACAATTATTTTCTAACGCAACCTCACCCATGTCTTTTTGCCTTCTCAGAAGCTTACTGCGTCTAATTGCTTCTGTATTATTGGCTCAGGAACAACACCCATAAATCTGTGAAATGTCTACATGGTATTATCCTTCCACAATCTTGGCATACTTGTAACTAAAATCCTTCACCAAATGGAATTTTAAAATTTACTGCCAGTAGTTTCTAGGCAGACGTGATTTTCCAAAATCTGTTATTTTAGTTGGTATTCTACCAGAAGTCTGGTCAGTCCTGTATTTCTATATATGAGGAATAATTTCAGTAATATTTTTTAAAAGAACTTTTGAGTTCTGTTACTTAGATTTTTCTATCATTCTGTACCTCGTTACTATTACCATTGACTAATATGAAAAGGTAATTACAGCAAAGCAGCATTTTAGCTGATTACACATATATCAAGAGTATTTAACAAATTCCTTCCCTTTGTTCCAAAGCAACTGCATATAATATTATATAACCTCTATTGTAACTAAATGTATGTTTCATAGTTGTGAGAATTTAAATATATCTCATTCTAAAGTCCAGCAGTTCAATTTGTCTGATGGCACAGCACTGCTAGTAAGATTTTAAAAACAAAAAAGAACTTGTGCTGTCACACTTAGGAGGAATTACAATTTGTGAGCCAAGAAGTAGCTCTGTCATGCAACAAAAGACTGTAATACAACACACCTGAAAAACTTAGCAGCTTTGAAAGTGTGCCTTTTAGGCAGAAAAGAGAGCTAAAGGGCTAAAGTGGATTAACAATACAAAAACTTTGATAAGGGACCTTGGAGTTTTCAATGCATGACTTCTTTTTTCCACCATCCTAGCTTCTCTGATAAGTACTTTTTAATAGGGTTCTTGATTCTACTTGAGGCAAGATGAAAATAACAGAAGACCAATTCATGCAGATATGTAAAAGGAAAGGAAGCCTTCAGAACAAGGAAATGAAACTGCTGCAATTTGTAGTGTTTGTGGGGGAAAAAAAAGGAGAATGTCTGGGGGGGACTGAAACTCTTGAGACGCTAGAATGTATTCCAAAACACATTTGCAGCAACAGTGCAAAATAGTGATAAGTGATGTAAACAGTAGTAAGAAATTACATTGTATCTCAGCGCATTTTCCAAGATGATATATACATATAAAAATTTACTTAATCTAACACTGTTGCAGACTAAAAACTTTATAGTCTTATGCTTGCTGAAGAAGCTCTGCATTCCAGCACAAAGTTCTGTCAGGCCTATTTAAAGTCAAGTTCAGACTACCCATGTGCTATACTCATATCCTTCATTTCCCCTTATCTATTTCCTTCTTAAGTCCAGAAAAGAATTGTAAAAAAATTAGTTTATGTAGTGTTAATACTCACTTGATAAGCATGAAAAAGCTTTATTCTCAGTAGGCACATGCAGAGAGAGCACATGTATACATATCTATACATATATATTCACACACATACATATACACAGTTGGCCACACATTCCATGGAATGGTTTGGGTTGGAAAGGACCTTAAAGATCATTTACTTCCAACACCCCTGTGTTGGCTACCTGCAAGGCAGCGTTGTGGTCCCATCCTGCCCATGCCTGCACCAGCTGCTGTTGGTAAGGGCTGCTGGGGGACAAGGATGGGACAGGTGAGTGCTCCCCTCACCCCTGTGAGGCGACAGGGTAGCCAGAGTCACAGGCAGGAGTGGCATCCTCTGCCAGCCTGTGCCACAGCTGGGAGGCTGATCTCAGTACTGGCCTCTCACAGAATCACAGAATATTCTGACTTGGAAGGGACTCACAAGGATCATCAAGTCCAACTCCTGGCCTTGGACAAGACAGCCCCAAGAACACCACCACGTGTGACACCACTGTCCAAACTCTTCTTGAACTTTTTCAGGTTTGATGCTGTCACCATTTCCACGAGAAGCCCACTTCAGTGCCCAGCCACCCTTTGGGTGGAGAACTTTTTTCTAATATCCAACCTAAACCTCCTCTGACACAGCTCCAGCCATTCCCTCAGGTCCTGTCACTGGTCACCATAGAGGAGAGATCAGTGTCTGCACCTCCTCCTCCCCTCACAAGGGAGTTGTAGACTGCAGTGAGGTCTCCCCTCAGTCTCCTCCAGGCTGAACAGACCAACTGACCTCAGCCTCTCCTCATAGAGCTTCCCCTCAAAGCCCTTGACCATTTTGGTTGCTCTACTTTGGATGCTCTTTAATAGTTTAATGTCTTTTTTTATATTCAGGAACTCAATGCTGCACACGTAACTCAAGATGAGGCCGTCCCAGTGCAGAGCAGGACAATCCCCTCCCTTGCCCAACTGGTGATGCTGTGCCTGATGCACCCCAGGATACAGCTGACCCTCCTGGCTGCTAGGGCTCTGCTAAGATTCAACCATCAACCAGGACCCAGGTCCTTTTCTGTGGCACTGCTTTCCAGCATCTCATTCTCCAGTCTGTACACACAAACAGCCTTGCTGCATCCAAGGTGGAGAACCCAGAACCTCCCAGCTCACTTTTCTTCACTAGAAATTAGAGGAAGAAGTTAAAGGAAAAAAAAAACTAAGTTCCCAGTCTTACAATGACAAAATATTTGGAAGCTTTGTGACAACATCAGGAGTCAGAATTAGAACCCTCTAGAAGAATTTCATGCTGTTTCCATGGAAAGAAAATATTGTTGTCTTGAAATGGGCTCTTTCACCCAGTGTGCAAGGGGATGATCCATAGTCAGAGTGGAGGTTATGTCTGGTTTCCTTCATATTGTAAAAGAAGTTTCTTTCTTCTATCCTTTGTTCGATAGTTGCTGCAATTACTGACACATCAAACATAGTTTTTCCATGTGGGAGAAGTACATCAACATTAGAATACTGACGTCAATTATTACAGATAACTTAACGTTGCAATTTCTTTCTTCATTGCCTAAAAAGAAAAAAAGACAAATTAGGAGTCACAGTGTGAAAGCAAGCAAGAGAATCTTGTTTGCTTCCTCATCAAAAGAATCAAGAGTCTGTTGATTCTTACAATTTTGAGTAATGTTTATCTAATACATGTGTTGTCACATCTTTCTAGGCCCCTTAGCTTCAAACAAATCCTTAGGCACCCAAAATATGGAGTAGGCTAGAGAGACTGGAGGAATCTGTATTATGAGACTATGGATCTTTATCAATGATGGTTTCAAAAATGAGAAAAGAAGCCACAAAAAAAAGAGAAAAGAAGCCCAAAGAGCCACAACTAAAAGCTGGAACTGTTCTCTTCTGCACTCTGAATAAATACTTGTTAATGTCTCTTTCTTGATACAGCAGAGGTTGCTCCTGACCAACTCATGCAAATACTCTGAAGAGGAGATGTTTTTTGGTTGAGGTAGAAGTAGAAAACAAACCAAAAAATCAAGTCCAGTCACAAAAGCTCAGAAGCACTGAGATAACATAAATAGGTCCCTTTTCATACTAAACCACATCATTATGCTAGATGAGAGAAGGGTGGGTGCATTTTTCAGGAATGGCTGCACAATCAGACCAGAGTCTGTTCTAACTCTTTATCAGATGTAAAAGAAGAGATTGAGATGACCAGGGCCAAGGAGAACAGGCTTGCTCATTTTTTTTAAGGCAGACTGAGAGGCATAAAGAATTTTATCTGTTCTCAGGCACAAGTATCTGAAAGACAAATGGATTCAAGAGCCTTGAAGCTGAAGATTGAATATCCAACCTATCTTAATGAACTCAATACTGGGAATGCCCAGCTGGGACCATGGGTGCCTGTTGAAGATTCCTGCCTAGTTCAAACAACTCAAAAATCCTCTCTTAGAGGCAAAGATTAGAGAATTTGTCATAGGCAGAAATCTCCTCATTTGTCAAATTAAAGATGCTTGGGTCATGCTAGTTAAAAAGTGTGGTGAGACTAGAAAAAAGTCTCAAATTCTTGTTATGCTTCATACTTAATTTCTTTTCAAGAATGGAATGACTACTATACAAGCATTACCATGTGTGCCTGCCAGCAAGGGGAGAAAGAAGAAGTGACACACTGAGAAATGTGCTCCCTTCACAGCCTGAAAGGCTTCTGGAGAAGACTATTGACAAACTGAGGTTAACTGGTTTGAGAGGCCTGAGTGGGTGGACCCATTGTATTCAAGTCTTTTCCTGCTGAAACTGCCAACAATTATGCTACATACAACAATGGTTTTGCAATATGGATAAATGTTTTCCAGACTGAAATGAAAGCCATGTGAAACAGGCAACTGAGCTGTAAAGAGTAATGCCAAATAAGCATGATGTTCACAGTGCACACATACATATACATAACATGCACACACATGTATAATAGCATGTGACAGAAAGAGCTACAAGACAAAAAATATACCTTCACTAATTCAGTTTTGTCATCATCTTCCCGATGTCAGTAAATGCACTGGCTAAGAAGAGCATATAGTCTTTCCATGCGAGATATACTGAAATTCTCAGTTGCCACAATGACCGAATCCAGCACTTGCTGAAGCAAAAAAATGCAAACTACAATTCAGAATAGCACAAGATACATCCTACTTTCTTATGTTGTTATACAGAAGTGGCACTTCAGAAAATCAATTAAATATCTCAAAAGATTTAGCTGGAGGAAGCAAATTAATATTCCACACGTCAGAGAAAAGGCTTACATTTCAGACAGTATTTTCTCTACTCATCACTATATGACATCAGTGATCATAACTGCCAATCAACTGCTTCTAGAACAGTGGGGAATGACTCAATCCACTTTGTCACAGAGTAGCTGCCACAGGGAAGTCATGGCTGCATTTCATTAGAAATGCAATACAGGGCCCTGGAAAATGTGTTTTCAGAAACAAGCCTACAGATCTTCCAGACAGAGCTGTGCCAGATGGAATCAGAAGCATCCTTAGGTGCTCACCTCTACCCATTAGCCGAATCTGTACTGTGTCTAACATCAGTCAGCTCCCACCTTTCGACTCAAGAGTGGATTAACTACCAGAGCAGCCTATAAGAAATTACCAATCTCTCACACAGTTCCTTGTGTTACCAAAGATGTGAATGTGGTAATCTGGGGAAAGCAGCACTAACAAGCAGCAGCACTGCTGGGGCTGTTCAGTAGCTGTGTGTTGTGGGAGGTTATACAGATGTAGCTGAAGAGAGCAGCCACACCAAACAAAAATATTACTGCCTCACAACAGCTTGCCATCAGACTCAGCCTCCCTTAGATCAGCTACCACAAAATTTGAGTTCTACGCCTAATATCAAGCAAGTAAGTGAACACACATCCAAAAGAAACCCCCAAGAAAACAAATAAAATCAACCAAACAAAACCAAGCAGCTCCTTTTTAGAGGGGCTCTCTGGTACAAGCAGTGAGTTCCAGTGACACGCATGTCAAGGAAACAAGTCTTCTAAAAGATGTTTTTCATGACTGTAGCTCTCTCCTCACAGCTGTAACACATATGAACAGAAATATCTGTAAGGGCTCTACCCTAACACTTCTCCAGTCAGTAGGCAATAACTTCAGATTACATGCCATTAGCATCCTGATTCTAGAGAAACCTATGTAGTTTCTCTAAATATACAAGCAGACATGAACACCACCCCCCAAAATTTACTTCCTTAGGAAGCCATCTTGGAAAGTTAATTTAACCTCTACTGTTCCAATCAACACTTAAAATTGTGATAGAAATTGTGCTGGTGAGCCCTTTTACCAAAGAGGATTTTCTCCCCACACAACGGAAACAACCAATTAATACTTCCTTTCTCATCATGGCAAGTAAACAGCTGCTTCCTCTGCTTTGACCAACCTCCAGGACTTCAACCGAGCAATTTCCTGAGTTTTTCTTGTGGCTATATCCCCTGAAGGGCAAGTCATTCTTCTACCTTCTCCAGTTCATGTAAAGGAACCTCTTTTTCCCCCTGCAGCTAGGTCCATGTTTGATCCTTTCCCCAGCTATACCCTAGGATATCAACTTCTATCCTACAGGGGACTGGAAAAAACATGAAATACTGTAACTGTATGGATGCAAAATTTTAGCACTGAATTTTGAAAGCATTTGGGAAAAGCAGATATTCATATTTTATCCAGGATGATCTTTTGGCCAGCCTTCTAATTTCAGGTTTAAAGTCATCATTGCTAAAAATCAAGGTCCTTTTCTGGTTCCTAATGAATGAAAACATGCAAACAGCAAACCAAAATACCCATCTCCCCAGTCCATCATAAAAACTGCTAACCAACAGTAGCAGCAGGTTGTCAGTGAGCTATATTAAAATTTAACAAACCCTTTTACATTGAAAATTAGGAAGAGAATAGTCTCCTAGAAGTCAGTTCACCAAAAGCAACAGCAGCCATCTACACCAGCTGTGGAAACAACGGTCATTAAAGGCTGAATTATTTCATAAGCTATATATGCCTCTCACAAGCTGTTTGAATTGGCATTGTGACTTAACTGACAACCATACAGGAAGCAAGAAAACGTCCTATGTCACTACTAACAAAACTGAAATTAGACTTACTCTGAGCTCAGAGTAATCCACAGAAACTTCCCATGTGTGGATTTCCGTTGCTGTCTCGTCACGTACTCACGGTTGCTCATCCACCTGAGAATGTCCCACACGAGTTGTATGATGTATGTGAATCTATACTACACACATTTTTTTAAATCAGGGTTTCTCTTTATCTGGAATACAGTATCAGTGAAGTATCCTCTACCTGGAAAACAGTAGCCCTCTGCAATAACAGAGATAGAACTGTTATCAATTTTTTACCAAAAAGTGCTGACATACCTTTCTAGTGCTGCTCCATAAAAACCAGGAGCTTGGACATGAAAAAAAGCACTAGAGAAAAAAGGCAGGGTAAAACTAAGAAAAAATAATTCATGCTGCCACTACAGCACTGCAGAGTAAAGCTGAAGTTAAAAAAAAAACAAACATGGTCTAAAAAAAAAGTATTTTAGGTTAGGAAACACATCTACACATCTTACATTTCCACCATGTCTCTGGGTCCACACTGCTTTAAGTACAGCAGTACAGTTTACATTTAGGCTGCTTATTACTGGGAAGATACTTGTACAATTCAGTACCATTTGAAAAACAAACTGCAGAATCAAAAAAAAAGCAGCCACTGCAGAAAACCATGACTGTATCCAGCATAACTAGAGGAGCAGCATCATTATGCAAGGAATAGCAAGAGAAGTAACAGAATGAAATTCAAGAAGGCTAAAACCTAATAAATAGTGTAATCCTCCTCAAGAACAAAAAGGAGCTAAATTACCTGTCTGACCTTTCACTTACCATTTGAACCTGCATCTTCAGAAGTTCTGGCTATTTGTCAATCTGGCATTTCACTCTCCTCTCTTAGGTCTGACCATTTGGGAAGCATGACACTCTTTTTTTCAGTACTGGGGGATTTAGCCACAAGGGTCACACTTTCACTTTCATTTTCTGTCCCACTTTTCTGTTTTCCTTGAAGTACATTTTCATGTTCTTCCATAGGACTGTGCTGGGAGGATGCAAACTGAAAATTCTCCCTCCTTACTGCAATACTTGAAGAGTCTTCCTTCATTTTGCATTTTCTTTTGACTTATCTACAAAGAGATACCAAAAAAAAGTAACCCAAAATGTTCCCAAAGCAGTTCTTTCTTCAAAATGCAGCAGCAGTATATTGCAAGGAAAACAATCACAAGAGCTTCAGTACCATCTCCCTACATCTGTCTAGAGAAAAGGTTACAAGTTAATGAGATCAGTTCTCTATTAGATATATTATAGGCAGAGAAGGGGAAAACACTGCTTCATGTAACTGAAAACTAGCTGAATATCCAAAACAAGACACAGACAAATAGCCACAGACAATGTTTTGGACTTCAAGATGTAGGTGCCATTAAATGTCAGTTGGGCCATCAAGGCCAAGCTCCTACAATGTCATGCAGCCAGTGTGCATTTCAACTTCATAACCATACTGAATGAATGACCTCAGGATTTACCCCACAGCTTGAAGCAGCATAATGAAAAATTCAATGCCTCTGGCATGAAGAACCAAGCATCACAGGAATCTTCTTTTAGGCCACAGGAACAGAGAATGTAGCAGTGACTTTAGCACCTTCTCCAAGAAAGTCTGAATAAAATGCAACATGCCATTAGAGCAGGAGGTACTGGTGTCCACAGGCACTGCGGGCATCTTCCATTTTTCATTACACTTTGGGTCTGCTTTCTTACACCCCCAGAGCAAAGAATTGTGTCTTGTGTGGCTGGTTACAAAGCATGAGACAAGTCTTAAAATCCTCAGCATCAAAAAATGTACCTCTCTCCTTACGAGATTCTTTAATTTTGGCAGCGTCGCTCAAAATCTTCATCTATTTCATGTCTCACTATGGAATATGCAGTATCACTCAAAGAACAAGGTTTGTGCCTCAGGAGATGACCTGAAATTTTACAGCCAGAACTGAGCATTTTCTACAAAATAGTCAATGAAACTATTTTGGTTACTTAGAATGATTTTTCTTTTTTCATAGGCAGGTTCTGAAAGGTTATCTCAGTCAGTATTTTCAGCATAAAACCAGAAAAGTTAATTATTTAAGAAAAAGTAGTAGTTACCAATCAACACATCTATCACAATTCCATACCCAAACAATATATCTAATGCTAAAACATTTACAACATGGCAAGAAATGCTCTCTGGAGTTGTTTAAAATTATGTAATGGGGTGGTTTAAAATTATCTGATCCCATATCCACTGTGGGATTACTAAATTTTCACTGACAAAATCTATCAATTTATAAATCTGAAACTTTTCCAAATTAGGGATAAAAAATACACCCTTACCTGCAGATCTTTTTTTTGGGTTGTACTGTAAAGCATTGCTACAGATTAGATCAATGTCCGTTAGAAAATCTCTTGCAGTTAGGTACTGGTGCATGTCAGTCTTGGATAGAACTGTAGAGAGGTCCATGGGCTGTTTAATAGTGTCCTTGTAATTGGATGCCTACAAATTAAATATGCATGCTCAGAGATTTAAGCTACAAAAATTAATAATTTTCATAAAGTCAAATAAAGGACTTCTTAAGAGGCCCAAATGTTTGTAACACCCTCAAAGATGCATAGAATAACCAGTTAGCTTCTTGAAAATTGAGAAGGTATTTCAGGTGTCTTTGAAGAGACAGACCAGGAGAGGGGGAAAAAAGGCAGGGCTGTCAGAAGCGTGTGTGGAGCTGAGAGGGGAACTGGTGGGATTCATTTCACTTCCTTTCAGAAAATCACAGCAGAGAAATCTTTCTCAGTAATGTCACCTTGGATTCTCTTTGTTGTTGGCAGCAAGAAAAAATCTGCAGGATTTGCACCTTTGAAACACCTATCCTAAGCATGTCCTCTAGAATGAGATAATTGGACATAGAGATGTCGATTTCTTTACCCAGAGCTTAAAAGGAGCCTAATGACTACTTTAGATGAGGACATCTATGTGTTTATAGGTTATTCACATCTTAGAAACTACAAGGAAAAGAAAAGACAAGTGAGTAGATGAATGGGAATGGGACTTCGCTGAAATGCAAGGCTATCTTAAAACTACAACTGACTTTGAAGTACATGTCTCTGGTTTAGACTTATTCAATAAATTCAGTGGGAAGTGTATGGGAGAAAGAAAAAACCATGCAGCCCTTATGGTTGATTATGTACTGTGAAAAGCCCCAGATAATACTGAGAATAGCATCTGAAATCTATTTGACAAACTGCTGCTTCTACTCCTGTTCTCACAGAAACAATTGACAGTCAATTAAAGAGCTTTAGGATTTATTAAGACAGCATATAGGTACAGGTTATAATTATAAAGAGAGCTCCCTGCTTTTCAGTGCTGTAACATGCCTACATATCTATGTCGTTTCATGGGCAAACTGTACTGACATTTGTTGTCACTGGCACTTGGACTAGATGATCCTTCTAAGTCACTTCCAACTGAAATATTCTAAAGTTTTAAAGACTTTTTAGAAGGAACACGGCTTTCAATGAATACTCAACATACAGTTGAGACCCTCAAGGAGTCAACAGAAAGAAAAGCAAAACTCATCTGCTTCTTGGAAAATTACAACAATACAGTCCTAAAAAT
>VZTT01007740.1:3036-14867 GCA_013400855.1 Buphagus erythrorhynchus | reverse complement strand
CAATAAACTACTCCCATGACATGAACTGTGAAAATGGAGCAAATACTGACACTTTGTCATGAGAAAACAGGCTAAGTTATGTACAGGCTCTTGAAATGACAAAGGTACACATGGTAAGTGTTTGAAATAATTGTGTTCAGTTAATAAAGACTGGTACAAGAATTACTGATCAACAAGGATGTTCTTGGTCCTGATCTAAGACTGACATGTATATACTTGGGACAATCCCACTTGAGCCCTGCCTTGTCAATTTTTAGAACCTTTCTGTTCACATAGCCACTGTTCACCCCTTTCTTATTTGCTTTTGGATCATCATCTTCCTTCCTCTCTGAATTCTCTTTGCTAAGTGGGAAATCTCCCTAGATGACAGGTCAGGAAAACAGACAGGGACCTTCATCCTCTGCAGCAGGAGGGCTCCCACTGCCATAACTGACTGCTTGTTATTCACTTCTGGGTGTCAGACTCAATCAGCACAGCTCAGCTACTTCGTTTGACAGCATTCCCTCACAACTTCAGTCTTGTGGGAGCTGCTCTCTCTTCGTGAACCAGCCCGGGTCAAGGGCACCACAACTGCAGGGACAGTTCTAACAACTGCCAGAGGCTGCCCTGTGGTACATCACTGCTGCTCATGGGGGTGCAAGAACCAGTCTGAGCAGACCTGCTAATTCCCCACGTTTTAAATTTTATTTTTCCCATGTACAAATTGATGTACAAACTGATCACAACCTGTTAGTTATGCTAAAGTGCCTGATTTTCCCTGATCAAGGGCTAGAAGAAACAAAGGCTTCAAGCACTTTGTGATCAAGGACAGCTGGGATATTCTTAAATACTACTAGAGGCTGCTACAAAGGTTGACAGATGTTAAGGCTGCTGTGGCTGTCCTTACCTGGGAGAAGTGATACCTTCAGATTCCTCAGAGGATTCCTGGGACCCTCTCAAGAATCTTCAATAAAATCAGGAGGGTAAAGAAAATCTCAAACCAGAGCCCAGAAAATCCTGTCAAACAGTTGTATCTCTTTTGTGCTATATACCTTGACTCTCTTCCATGGAATAACTACAATACAAAATACAATAAAATGTAGATTGCACTGAAAAGAAATCAAGAGAAGTTAATTTACCTTCTCCACTCTGCTTTCTCTTCTCAGAGAAATGTTGCAATTTTAGGGCAATTTTACAATACAATTGGACTTCAAATTAATTTGTTATTCTGATTATGCTTTATTTTTAACATATTGTCAAAATACTGGTTTAATATGAAATTATGGTTTTGGCTTTTTTTTTTGAGTGGTATCAAAAAAGGAATTTGGAAATATCTTGTGATGTGACTGTATATAAACTTTTACATAGGTAAGCAGTCTTACCTTTTTATTTTTCCAATTTTTTTATCAGAATAAAACATTCTAATGCATTTGCTAGAAACCAGATATTTTGGTTTACTGAAAATTAATTAACCAGTATCTTCCACTTGTGCATTAAGCTATTTACCTTGGATTCATTGTTGTCATAGCATGAAAGCAACAAAAGACAAAGAGAATAGCCTGAGAAGATGGGGGAGTGGTTGTAGTGGTCATTATTTTGAGGGAATGCATTTGATGATTGTCCTAGAGGAATGAGCAAACAGCGCTCTGCCAAAAAATTCTGTAACAAATTTCCAGCAGTAAGTTTGGAGTCAGAAGGAACCACTCTGCTACATACAGAATTCTTCTCCTTGGGCAGAGAATGAGAGCATGGATTATATATGACAGGTACACAGATGCATTGCTTTATCTTCTTGAGGGTGCTCAGGTACAGCAATGACAAAAATGAATACAGGAGCTTACATTGCATAGCCTTTCCTCACAATCTGATATCAGAATAGTTAGAGACCACCCAAGAAAGAAGGGAAGTCTATGTACTAGACATAGTACTAGTTTCTAAGAAGATAAATGAAATTGTGATGGAGAAAAACTGGAAAGCAGACTGATTTGTAATTTATTACATATATACCAAAAATGAAAGTAGACAGATTAGAAATATGAAATAGAATTTACAATAGTGCAAACAAACTGAGATGGGCACGACCATTCTTTCTCTTCTAATATATTTTCCCTGTAATCAAAGCACCGTGTGTGATTAAAAGCAAGTTTACACTTATTTTTACGTATTTATTGTAGTTGTAGTCCTACAAGGAACATATATGACTCACAACAAATATACATGTATAAAATACGATTATAGAGAGAAAGTTAAACTTTTGTAATGAGCCTCCATTACGTATATAATATGACAGTAAAATAAATTCATTCAAATTGAATGTACTAGAAGCCTTGAATGAAAAACATTTTCTGCAGTGCTTTTTGACAGGAAAGATTGCAGTACTGTGTTTAATTTACAGGAAAGAGTTCACAAATTCTGTTAACAGTTAAAGGTGTTACGTATATAATATGACAGTAAAATTTGAGACTTGAAAGGTCACCTGTTCACAACGTTAGCATATTTCAACAACAATTATTGTAAAACTGAATTATTTACCTAATGAATTGAAATTACAAATGGCTCAGGGCTGAGCCTAAAGGGTAATATAGAGACTAGAGGTTAAAAAAAAAAAAAAATAAAAGAAGATAGTATGTCAGGAAAAGGTATAAAACAAAATTCAGTTTCTTATTTATACTGGAAGGGAAGAGGAAGATATCTAAAACTCAGTTCACAGCATCCTGAATCCTGCAGACAGAAATGTCTAAAATCATCCTGCTACAAGAATACAAGTATGGCTAAAATCTTGTTCCCCAGTTTCTGGACCTCACGTGTGGCTGCAAACCAAAGTTTGGGAATCAAAGAGTAAAACTTTTTCTTATGTCTACAAACCTAAGCACCCTTTATAAAAAGGTTCATACTTTAATTATGAAAGTTTGTGGGAAAAGAAGATATAAGCTTTCATATAAAACTTCATGGCTACAGAAGAGAAACCTACATTTGCTTCCTTGTACCAAAAGATGACCATCCCTCCTGTAGAATGCTCAGACAATATCTGGAAATACTGCAGACAGGGTTTGTGCAATCTGTGCATCCTTCCCGGAAAAGATGTTACTCTGCAAACTTTGAGAAGATGAGAATTAATGAGATTAATGAGAAGAATTAATGAAAAGAACTTAACAAAGTAGAACTAGTGATTTATACTTTATAGCCTTAATAGCCAAGATGCATTGCTAAAGAAAAAGAGAGATTATGGTTATGGACAACATTTCTGTAGAATATATCTGCTTTTATTTTGTAGCCTTAAAAACAGAGCAAAAAGCAGGCAACTTTCTGATCATCAGGCATTGGATCCCATGTTTTCATTCGCTCCATAACAGCTGGCATTCTGTTTTACAATATGTATATTTGAATGAAATTAATAATCCACCATCATGATCTTGAAATATTCTCTGTTGTTTCAGAACCAGGTTATTCAGTGAATTGATGCCTATTATTTTAAATCCATGCTACTAGCTCTCCTCTTCACTTGAGATTTGCCTTCCAAATACATTCTTGAGTATCAGCTCATTTTCTTTATCAATAATTAAATAAATTCTTTATTCACACAATTTCTTTTACAGTTTATCAGTTTTTCTTTTCCCTTTATACTGGAAGTCCAGCCACAGTGTGTTTATTTTAGAAGTATAGGTGTAGAAGTCTATCATTCCCCCTCTACAGTGTCCTTTTATGTCCACCAAGACATCCGTAATTTGTCTATCCAGGAAATATTTCTAAAATTTGACATCTATTAAGTCTCAGGCTTAAAAAAAAAAGCTGAAGTGCTTTATTAATTTTGGCTTGCTGTGAAGAAAATTAATTCAGTAACAAACAGGAACAAGGAGAGAAATCCAAGGTGGTCCAATTGCAGTATATCAATAAATTTCCATAAGCAATAACTTTTAGCTTTCCCCTCTTTTCCTAATTATGAAGCAAATTGCCATAATATAAATAACCCTAAATCACAGAATCACAGAGCTGTTAGGGTTGGAAAGGCCCTCTGGAGATCATCCAGTCCAACTCCCCTGCCAAGCCAGGGTCACCTGGAGCAGGTCACACGGGAACACATCCAGGTGTGTTTTGAGTATCTCCAGTGAGGGAGACTTCATGACATCCCTGGACAGGTGACAGAGTGCTCTGTCACCCTCAGTGTAAAGAAGTTCTTCTTTGTGTTGAGGAAAAACTTCTTGAATTTCAGTTTATGGACATTGCTCCTTGTCCTGTGACTGGGCAGCACCGAAAAAAGTCTGGCACCATACTCTTGACACCTGCCTTCCTGATATTTACGTGCATTAATACCCCCTCTCAGTCCTCTAGACTAAATTCTTATCAAATGAGATAACCATGAGAATGGCTTAAAACCAATGTTTTAATTTACTATGAGGAGAGAACCAAGAGGTTGCACTCAGTCAGCTTATGGTTCAATGAGAGAATTGTTTCATTAACCATGAAACAATGTTTTTTTTGAGTGGTTCAAAGATTTTCTGATTTGTGATACTGTGCCTTCTGCTCAAAAAACATACTGTGCCTACTGCTTCAAAAACAACATATTGTAACCTTAGCTCTACAAAAACTGGCCTTCAAATATTTAAAGCACTTTATTAGAACCAAATATCTATCTTTGGAAATGATGGATGTTCAGAACTTAGGTTTCTGAGGAAAGACGAGGTATGATTATACTGCTGCTTGGCTTTCAGAAAAATAGTATCAGACATCATGAGAGTTACCAAAGAATCATTGCACTTGAGAGCAAATGTATGAACATTAGATTTAATAATTAGCCCAGGGCATAATATTTTCAGTCCCAGTTGCTTTGAAAGTAGTTCTCAATGCAACCTGGCTCCCAAGATGTGCTCTGTCTTGTGGTGTATTTCCACGACAATATATAAAGAAATCACAACCAATTTTCCCCCAAGTCTTTGTGATCTGAGAGGCTAAGTGGCAATGCCCTTGGTCTGCAAATCAGTACCTAGTTACAGGACTGAAAGGTCATGGATATTGTACTGTTTTAAAAAGACATATACATGAAAATGTTTTTTCAAAAGCTGGTGTGTAGACTAATAATGTCCAAACACTAAAGAAACATCAAAGCACAGAGTGAGTTTGGGAGGTTATTCTATATTCAGGCTAATATTGCAGACATCAGAGATTTTGGATGAGAATCTGCTGTTCTCCTGTTGTACTGAAATTAACAAAATTGCACAGCTTTCAGGTGGTAAATATTAAGTGATGACATCTTTAAGACATCAAAGCAATGTATGGAAAAATTAGAAGTTTGCTGGAAGAGGATAACACAAACCATTTACTTAATTAGATTCTAACCTATATGCTTCAAAAAGTATAATAACTATGGAGATAGTAAGGGGATATAATTTGTGTGTTTGCTTTTAATATGCTTTTAAGAATTATATTCAACTTCATTATTAATTTTAAAAATCAATTGAATTTAAATACTTTTCTTCACTGTGGTGGATAGTAAAAGAAGAAAAAAACTCTGATACTACAACAAATGGTGAAAAAAAGGACATCTGTAGTTGTATTCTTGAAAATAAGTTTCAAAATTGTGGGACTTTTAAGAGGGAAAAAAATCCAGAATTCAAATATGTTCAGTAGTGCTCCTTTTTCTCTCTCTAAATTCTATATGCAAATTTATTCCTTCAGCAATTAACCTTGACAAACTGATTATTTTCTAAATCACATATTTTTGATATGTACTCTTGATTTCAATATTACATAGTGAAGATGAACATTGTAAGCTGGTTGTCTAGAAGTTTTCATTTTTTTAAATACTTGAAAGTCTCCGTAAAAATCCCATTTAAAATGTATTTAACAGAAGTTGTTGATTCCTGTATCCTCCCAATCAAAAACCTGTTTTACAGGTCACTAACATTGGTCAGAGGGCAGTTTCTGGTCCTGAGGCTGACTGGTCAGTCACAGTTGCCAAATGTGCCTGCTCTGAGAGAGTGCAGCCATTTCTGAGCTGCTCACACGAATTGGCTTCTGGCTTAGAAATGAACATTTTACAATGGCTCTAAGAAGCAAACTCAGTCCATGCTGGATTCTTGAGTCTTAACTCATCTTGTAAAGCCCAGCTTCACACAACTGTTTGCCATCCTATGAGTTCATATATACTAATTATGATTATATACAGTGTCACATGGGAATAAGAATATTTATCCACTGAAAGAATTTATGATTTACATTCGATTATTTTTGTAAGGTATAAGTTTTAATAAGACCTTAAGTGTTAGGCTATGAGCCTGATAAACACAATTACTACTAGTTTAAAATAGCCCACAAAACTTCTTCAAAATGACCTTTAAAAGACTATAAAATTTTCTTCAGGTAGGCTGAAATTGGAAATTATTCATTTAATAGGTATTTACTGTTATTTTATTATATTTAATTCAGCAGTGTATCACAGTATATTAAGTTTTCTAAAAGTGATTTTTTTGCTTTTGCTTTTTCTCCAAAATAATCAGGCTCAGCCTGCAAATACCTAATCACATCCTAAAGTAAAATAAAATTCTTATTGCTATTTCAAAAAATATTGAAAGCTGCTGATGTTTCACTTTGTTACATTTAAATCACAAAGCTTTACCTTATGGCAGTAAAAAAAATAACTTCTTCATAATCACTGTAACCAAGGCACTTAAAACATAAAGAGATTACATTTTTTGCAATAGAAGTTTAATTGTAATGCTGTATATTGTAATACTATCGTTTTTAAGATACTGGGAACGTAATTGATCAGACAGCAAAGTCTTTCCACAATATCTTTTTTAGTTTCTTTTGTAAACTCACACCTTGATTATTCTGAAACTGGAAACTGATGGCAGAGGTACAATTGACATCAAAGAAGGTTCCAGGCATCAGCCCCTTATTATCTTATCAACTCTCATACCTTTTCTCTCTACCCTTTCCTTGGGCAGCTCCACACAAGTCTGACTCTTTTCCTTCTGCAGGACTGGATAACTCCTTCCTGTCCCTAGTATGACCACCTGACCCTGTCTGTCCCTGGCATGACCACCTGATCCTGTCTGTTCCTTGCATGGCCACCTGACCCTGTCTGTCCCTAGTATGACCACCTGACCCCATCTGCCTGTCTGTCCCTGCCACAGCCACCTGACCCTGTCTGTCCCTTGCATGGCCACCTGACCCTTCCTCCCCACAGCACAGCCAGCACACTCCAACTGGCTCTGGAGCAGCTAGACCACTCTTCCACAATTCACATCCTCATGGGACATAGCTGTGCCCTATTAAGGGCAAGGCTGTTCCTAGTCTTTGGTAATTAGTACAGCAGCAATATATCAGGGGCGAGATTGCCTTCAGCACTATCTCTATTCTACTATAATCCATCCTCCCACAGGAAACTTCAAAAAGAAAAATGGGAAAACAAAAAGCATGTTCAATGCATCTACAACTAATCATCTCCATTGTAGCATTTTCATCATGTTTAATTATTTTGAATGTCATCCAAAATTCAGTAAAACAAGTAAGAAGAATCTCCAGTCTTTAGAATGTTTTCTACATAATATACTGGATTTTGATTTAAAAAAAAAATGCTTACACAAATTCACTTTAGGTGCTGTTTAATGACTTTTAAACTTCAAATGAAAGTGAAGATATTTTACTACTTTAATTATTGTATTTATTTTATTGTGGTATGTTCTTGAACCACCAAATGGTTACATTTCATATTTATTTACAGAAATATAAATTAATATATTGGCTTCAAGGCAGTGAAGAATAATAAATCTTCATAGTGAAAATTCCAAGAATAAAGTCTTAGTTCATATATTAGAAGCATGGCTAGAGTCCCAGGTGTGGAGAGAATGACAGTGTAAGTGTCTAGGTACTTATGTTCAGCTTTTCGTACTCACTAGAATTCACTAAGTGGAACTGAGATCAATAAATCTCCTGTTTCCATCACTATGAACACAATTAATTGCCTAAATCCACATATTTCACAATATAAAAACGCACAATCAAAACAAAACACACTTACTTCATCTTGAGATGAGAAAATCTTATCTCACAAAAGAAGATGTGATATTCCTTCTTTCGTTAGTTGCAGTGCTGTTTTGGCAGTAGGAGGAAGATCACAGTACAGAAGCCTCTCTGCTTGGAGAACATTGATACAAGTACAAACTATAATGTGAGTATTAGCATGTTTTTGACACCTCAGGGGCTCTACAATTTTTTATGATTGAATAGATATTAAATGGAGTTTTCTGCTCAGTTTGAAAAACAGCATCCCACACCTCTGGTTATCAATTATCTTGTGCTTCTCATGCATCCATCACTTCAGTAGCTCAGTACCAGTCAGAGCAAACTTCTTTCTGACATAATGATCATGGTTGTTTTATTGAATTCTATTGTGCTCTCTAGTTTTCTTAGTCATCAACATAAAAAAATAATGTTGTTTGATGGCTTCAAGGACACATTTAGAATAATTTTTCATTGGCCCGACAGTGTTTGATTAAGGAAATACTCAGAACTTCAGAATTTGAAGCATTCTGGCAATGGCATCTATGCAAATGTTGAAAGGAAAATGCTCTTGACATTTTCAAGGCATCTAGACTCTCATATTTTGTTTGCTTGAAAGCTAAAATAGTTATCCTGAGGAAAAATGTATACGGTTCGTATTTACATTTTGTCTCTTAAAGATAACTGTTCCTGCTATAAGGTGGGGGCTGGAAGGTAGGGGGTGGGAGAGAGGTGGAGAAGAATATTACACTAATGTTATATTGAAACTTCAGCATTGTTTGTATAAACTCTACTAATATGCAGAATATTGCCTCTGAATTATAATGTGGATTTTGTCTCCTACAAGTAAAGAAACCAGCTAAACCTTCCAGATCACTCTACCATATTGAGTAGTTCCTTCATAAGAGTACATTAGAACAAACTCTATCTGTCTGCCACAGTTCATATCTCTAGGGCTACCTAATGTACCAGTCACTACAATATTCTATACAATTCCTGTACAATTCCTGCAGGTTCCTTTTACAGAGATTCAAGGAGAATGACTAAAGGCATGAAAAATATAATGTGTAATCCAGAGACAACTCAGTGATGATGAGCACAGTGGTGTGCTTGGCTACAAGGGTCATACCCGATGCCAACTAAATGCACTGGACTGTAACTTCAGTTTATAATCCTTTCTTACAGTCTTTAGACAGCTTCAAATATAAGCTGCACATTTTTTGTTGTGTTGGGGTTTTTTCTTGCAGGAGATTTTTAGCTGCCATTACTCCTTCTCATTACCAAAATCCTAGAAAGACTCTTTTGAATCCCTTGCTCTTAATCTTTGTTTGATTTTCACAACCAATACACCTAAACAAGATGGATTATAAGCATACTGTAAAGTTTTCATTCTTGTCACCTTTACACAGTGATGGCAGCTGCTCTGTAATGCAAAGGATACATCAGATTATCAAGTGATGAAACCTCCCCAACTGATATCAACAATGTATTTATTTCCTGATTTATATTACTGATCAAATAATCTTCTTTCAGTGACATTAGATTTTCTTCTCCTGAGAAATACGCATAACATGGATTTTACTTCATCAGAGAGGTATGATTTCAGCTGTTTCCCTGTCTCCTCCTACTGTTGTGGATTTTATATTGGTTCTCCCCATCACAAATGGGAAATGTAGTAGGCAGAATCAAAGCTAATATATGTAATGTTCTTTTTTACTAAAGGAAAGTTTAACATGGTTGGAACTTGAGAGTATATCTCAATGATACATAATCTTTAGTCATATTTAAAAGAATTTTCAAAGACAGTTAAATACAGGTTACATGTATTTGAACAAAGAGAGTAATAAGAAGGAAAGGGGTCTCAGAAAAAATATAGTGACACAGATTTTTGGTACAAAATCAGTGTTGTATATGCATTGTCTACAAGATCTGGGAATTTCAGAATATTTACAGGATAAACCAGTGGAGAATACTAAAGTGTATTTTCCTCTGAATTTACTCTGGGAACAGCCACCCATAGGGCTGTCAGAGTGAAGGATGTGCTTGTTGGGGAGGGGGAATTGCAGCAATTTTGAGCAACTAGCTAGAGCAGCTGGTAGGCTGTGCCTGGGATTTGGCTACATAAGCAGCAATTCCATCCCCAAGGGTCTGTCTGTGGCCACCACCAAAGTTTTTTAGAAGACCAACACGTGAGCTAAGACACTTCTTGTACATTTTATTCTTTACTTTCCTCCTTGATGGGTAGCTTGTGCTTCTCTTAAAGAGCTTTTATCTGTGCTAAGACAGAGAATAATGGTCTAGGGATGCTTGAGGTCACACCACTGCACACCAGAAAGCAGATCAGACCAAGGACAGCTCTGGGATATTTTTATTCCTCTTGACACAAGCTATGTTTTTTCATCTGATTTTTCATTTTTCTGGGTGACACAAATCCAGCTCCTTAGGTGAGGTACATGAAAAATGCTCATGAAAAATGAAAAAAACTTGGAAGTTTTTTGTCACATAGATAATTTGTGTTAATTTAGTGTGTATGTAAATGACTGACATGGAGAAATCAAAGATCTTGCAACCTTATATAACTGGGGGAATTTGGCTTATGAGAATTTTGAATCAAATCAATGTCTCTATCTTCCAGTGGGCTGTCCCTGGGCTTCCCTTCAATAATTTATTAGTTCCAGAGATTCTGGCAGAAGAGCAGCTTCTTTGTCCTACATGTTTGACTGTATTGAATAAATCTCTGCTGTCACAGCATCTGGGACTTGGCAAAAACCATCAGATATACAGTAAGGATACAACTTTGTTCTGGATAACTCATTAGAGCTGTACTGGCCCTTCTTGAATGCACAGATTTCATTAGATTAAAAAACAGAAATAATTCGGTCTACAGAGTTAGAGTTGCACCACAGCCCACACGATATCAAAGTTTTTCTGTAAAAAGAAAGAAGAGAGAAAAAAATTAAAAGGTGTTAATTTAATAATTCATAGATTTCAATCTGACAATTTCAAAATTTGTTTCTTCCCTTTAATTAAAAAAATAAACTCTCTTGGTATATGTTTTAATGTCTCTGCTGTTATGATACTTTGAGAATTTGTTCTCCCTTACTTCAATCTGTCCATGATCAAGACTCATTACTGTCAGTAAGCAGAGAAAAAAAGCTGTATTTTAGTTTGATAACCTAGTGGTTTCTCTTTCCATGGCTAAATTGATATCTTAAATTGCCTAAGAAGAGATCAGAAGAATTCTGGCTCCATCCATCTATGTTTCTATCCCAACACCTCACAAGAACAAGAGCTCTGTCTCCAAAGTACTTTTATTATGATATTACTCCACAATTTTAGAAAGCTGCATGCCAAAGCAACTGAAATCTACCAGATTAAACTGTTTTGTTAAAATCCTCTTATTTTCCCCATATTAGCTGCATTGCAAAAGATTTTGCAATTTTGCTGAACTTCATTCAACAGAAATCATGGTGATTCATTTGCAAACATATGTATTAGTGTGCTCAGTTTGTTGTATCCTTTGAGCATGATAATGATGGATTTTTTTTTTTTTTGCATGAACAATTGCACAGGAATGGATGATATCAGTGAAGTCATGCATCCAAAGTTTCAGAAAAACAAGTTGATTTTAGGAGGCCAGCCTCATCAAAATCTTTTCAGTAGGGAAACATTAATCAAAATTGTGTTTCACATCTCTTTTACAAGACCTTCGCATGATGTTTGTCATGCTCAAATTACATATCTTTGAAGAACTAATATTTAAGAATAATTGTGGTGTTTCATGGACAGTGAAAATATTACATTATTGCAAAATTCAATATACACCTAAAAATATCTATATCTATATCTAT
>VZTT01007738.1:12692-32417 GCA_013400855.1 Buphagus erythrorhynchus | reverse complement strand
AACTCATCCAAAATATTTTCTTCTTAAAAAAACCCTGTGGATAAAGAAGATTTTGCTTAAAAAAACCACGGAGATTATTGCTTAAATTTTAAAATTTAAAATTTAAAATTTAAAATTTAAAAAATCATGTTTCAGGAAACCACAACTCCCATAACAGAGATCCATGACTGGATGAATACATAAACAAGTTTCAAACTGACATACCTTGCATGGAATTAACTGAATTAGGTGGATTTTATACCTATTGAATGAACCAGTCCAAAATGTGGTGTGAACCCCTTTAATTCAATTCCAAGCTGGATTTATTTGCTTTGGGAGATGCACAAGTAGAAACTCAACCAAGAAAAAAATACCCCTGGTCCTCCACTTTCTCTCCAGCTGATATTTTTATATTAATTTAAGTCATTGGGGAAGGAGATTCAAATAAATAAAGCTCTGCATTTAGAGAAAGGCATTGTTTTTCTATTAAAAGGTCTCAGAGAAATAAGAGTAATATTGGGGACAGAGAACTTATCAATATTCCTCTCAAAGTGAACTGGCAAAATGTACTAATTAAATTAAAAATTCTGAAATTTAGAGTCTCAATAGCAAAGCAGAAGTTTTGTCCTCACCCACCTGCCAAGGTGGATATTTCTGGATAACCTTAGGGAGCAGGTGCTTTACTCTCTTGGGAATGGTAAAATACAAAGGAAAAATAGGAAACTAAGGAAGAAATAGGAAAACTTGTGAAAAGAGGTAGAGAAAGTACAGCAATAATTTCTGCAAAGGGGGAAACTGAGCAGTTCTCTGAGGCAGAACTGAAGTAGATGAAACACATCTTGGCATCCTGATGCTCAGTTTTTCTTTCTTCCCTTTTCTTTATCATCAAAGGTAGGAAAGCACTTCCTCTCCCATCTTAGATCAATCCATCAGACAGCAGAGCAGCAAAACTCTGTCAAAAAAGAAAAAAATATTTCCACAGCAATGGAAATTCTTGAAGAAATAACTGTATTTTTGCTTGATAAATTATTTCCTCATTTCTATATTCATACAAAGCAGATATATTTTCCTGCTCTGTTGAACAGAGAAATCCTGTGAGTTCCCAGAGAAAACTGCTATTAGGTTATTTTTCTCTGACTGAAGAAGTTATTTGCTGTAGTTTTCAAACCCTGGTGAAAAGCTTTGCTGTTCTTCCTGTGCCCTGTTGAGCACAGGTGTAAATTAATTTCTTAAAACGTTATTTTAAATGCAAGATGGTTCCAAACTTTAAATTCAAGTGTTTTCTGTGAACCAGAATGATTTCAAACTGACTTGACAGGATCCTGGTGTTGCAGTAATGCCAATTTCAAGCAAATCCATGATTAGAAATGGATCAATATTGTTTAGCACCAAAATACGGTGTTCAGTAGGATTTAGGCAAAAAGGAGAATGTTAGGAAAATCCCAGCAAAGCTAAAGAGGATTGGGATGGGCTGGAATTTGCTAAAAAGAGATGAGAGACAAGCAGGACCCCAAGCTCGACTCTGTGATGGAGACAAGCTGCTCTCAGGAAAGCAGAAGACACCAAAAACATAAAAACCAGGCTGCTAATGCCGATTTTCCCTTTAAACCCCCAAGTTTTCTCTAAGTTTGGAGGATATCAGCAAGGAAGTTCTGCTGAGTGTGGATTGAGCTTGGTTTTCCCCCAGGTTCTCAGCAGTTTGCAGGAAGTTCTGTACGAGACAGGGTGTAAAGCTGTGATCTCACATTGCCACCCACCAACACCCAAGGTGGCTTTTTGGTGTGGTTTTTTTTTTTTTTTTCCCTTTGTCAGGTCACTCAAATTAATTGGTTTCAACTTTTTTTTTTTTTTTTTTTTTCCAAGTGTAAGTTCATTAAAATGTTGAAAAATTGCCATCACAAGGAAAAGCACAATCTCCTGTTAACAGTGTCAACCTGCTACTGCTCTGGCTTCTTTTTTCTTCTTAATTGGATCTGTTGGATCCAATTCTGCTTAGCAAACAGCTTGGATTTGGGCAAATCAGCAGTTTTTTTACCAGTGGGGGGGACCAAAAAAAATTATCAAGAAATTCCCAACCATCCCAAATAACTTCCTAGGCGTGGTAGTATCTTACTGAAGTCATAGCCTATTTAAAACTTGTTTCTTGTATATTTAAGTTCTTGCTGAAGTGTCAGGGGACAATCAGTCACCACTTGTACTCAATAAACTGGGAGATGATACTTCAGGAATCGATGCAGCCCTGCAGAGATTTGAAAGATGTGCATTTATTGGAGGAAGCAGTAAATAAAAATAAAGCCTCGCTGGGATTTAATTTCAGTGTCCAATGGGTGAGTTTGTACTTGTGTGCATGTATAAATAACTTAATTACAAATAAAGATGCCAAAGGAAAGGGAAAATTGTAAACTTAGCAAGTATTGACTAATATACAAAAAATAAGGCCAATGTCATCAAGTTGCACTCTGCTATTCTAATTCTGCATTCATTTGCATAAAATCCTTGCTGATTTGATGCAGATAATTTCTGACTCTCCACTCCATCAAGAAAAATTGATTTGTGGATTTTATAGACTAAATCAAGATTTTTCTGGCTTTTGTTCCCCACCCCAAGCTCCACTGCTCTCACAGGTGAGTTCCAGAGGTGAGAGGAGCAATTCCTGGCACTGAGTACACAGGAAGCACAAGGAATAATCTTATCTCAATATTGAGTTAATACTATTAAAGCTATTAAAGCATTTTAAAGACTTCTTGGCCAACTCACAATTAACACTTCTTCAATCTTCTTAAATTATCAAGCACTATGAAAACAGACAAGGTCATTGTTTTATCTGCAATAAAGTCAAAGGAATTGCCAGAGAGTCTTACACGTATAATTAACAGTGTGCAATTTATTCAATAAAGCTCTCATTTAATTACAGGAACCTATTACACTGAGTGATGCGTTAGGGGTGGTTTATATCTCAGATGTAAATATTCAGAAAGAGGCCTCCCATAATGAAAGCAGCTGCTCCCTGCTCTCCATCCATGTTCAGCTGCAGTGTGTTGGTGCAGTATATTAAATATTGGGAAGGAATTGTTCCCTGTGAGGGTGGGCAGGGCTGGCACAGGGTGCCCAGAGCAGCTGTGGCTGCCCCTGGATCCCTGGCAGTGCCCCAGGCCAGGTTGGACACTGGGATTTGGGACAGTGGGAGGTGTCCCTGCCATGGCAGGGTGGGACTGGATGGATTTTAAGGTCCCTCCCAACAATCCCTCCTGGGATTCTGGGATTCTATGTTGATGCCAGGCCCTTATGAACATTTTGGGAAGATTTAGTGTCACCTGTTGGAATCATGGCTGATGCCTCCTTGGTCTTCTTCATGAGTGGCTGGACCAGCAGCCACAGGCAGGAGCTGGTGCTGAGCTGTGCCAGAGGTTACATCTGTTGTTGGTGGTGCTCCTTTCACCAACAGTGAAAAATTGAAGTTTATCAGCAAGCCTGTGCTCTTTCTGCATCCACAAATTGTGAATCCACACCAATTTGCACTGTTGGAAATATAAAAGTCAGTTTGGCTTTCTTTTTTCTTAACATGGAAAAAATAAATATTCCTGATACTTGCTAATAAAGTGTTCCCTTATTGGGATGAGATTACTTGCACATTCCCTGTGCTCCCATGGCCTGCCTGCCCTTGGGTCATCCAAAATCCAAAGGAGATTCTGCACAAAGCCTTAAACCCCAGAGCTTTTAAACTGAGAGATACTCAGAGCTGCAATAAGTCACTGCCTCTGAGTGAGCTACACCCGTGCTGTTTTAGCACCAAAAGCACAGCAAATCACTCCATTACTTAAGTATTTTCCTCCACAGATCTCAGAGCTTTCACAAAACAGCAGCTGAATGAAGCCGTTTATATGTGAACAGAACACATTTTTCAACATCCACTCCTCAAAAAGCTCCCACTTATGTTATCACAAATTTAAGCAACAACAAAAACTTCAAACCCAGTCAAACCCAGCGGTGTCAGGCTGACAGGAGTTGATGACACTCATAAAAGGAACAGCTTTCTAAAGAGACATGTCTCTCGTGGAAAGTGTTAGCCAATTGATAACACAGGTAATATTCAGCACTCCAGATCTATGCTGATGTATAAAACTGCTGTCAAAACCACTGCCTTTATTGACATCAGCATGAATACTTTGCTCCTGAGGTAAAGACATTATTGTCAGGAGTAGCTGAAAACATTAGAGAAGCTATTTCTCAGTTTAACTATGTAAAAGTCTGTTGTTAAAAATCTTTATGGGTCCTCAACGTCAGAAAAATTGTGAAAGAATCCCGCTCACAACAGAATGCCTCACTTAAAATTCTGAAAGGGTATTTTAACTGGAAAAACCACTGGATTGGTGGCACTGGTCACTGGCAAATCCAGCTGTGCCTGCCCACAGCACATCTCACATTGTCTGCACAGCCCTGCCTGGGGCTCTGGCAGGTTTAGAGAAGCCAGTGGATGCAAATTTCCTCAACTCATGAGGAAAATACTCAAAGAAGTGATTTCAAGAGGCCACAGCAAGAAAGTCAATCCAGCTGCACATATCTCATTGTTTGGAATATTGCAGCACATCCAGTGTCTGGGAGCAACAGGGAACTGTGGAGAAGCAAAACAAAACCTGAATAGATTCATTTTCACTGTCACAGATTCATTAAATGTTCTGAATTGGAAGAGATCCACAAGGAGCATCAAAATCCAACTCCTGGCCCTGCACAGGAATCCCAGCACGTACCTGGACACAAAAGGAATAAACCACTGCCTCCCTCTTTAACCTTGTCATAATTCAGCAGAGAAAACAAGTCACTGAAAACCAAATCTACAGAAAATGTCAATTTTTCACTGAGTGGAATCAAAACCCCGGGGCACAGGGATGAGCTCACGTCCCTCTCCTGCTGCCCTGATGTCCCCCTGCCCCATCCAGAGCTCAGGGCTGGCACTGCTGCTCTCTTTGGCCCCATCACTGTCCCCATGACATCTCACCCCACTCAGCTCTTCCCTCCAATGCAATGTGACTGAGATGAAGAAACCTCCTGCTCTCCAGAGATCGATTCTGCTCAAGCACAGCACATCAATGAATATTTTACAAGCCATATAAATGCAGCCCTTTCCATTTTTCCTTTCCAGTTCTGCTGTTCAAAGGCTGGTGCCAATTTACAGAGTTAAGTTCCCATCTCGGGAGCAGGCAGAGTTTCCAGCCCCTCACCCTTGGAGGTTTCCCTCACCAGCTCCAAAATTAACACATGCTGCTGTTTGCTGGATAACTTTGACAGAATTCCAACTCCTGCTTAGCTGTAACAGCTGATTATTAAAATGTGGGATATTCCAGAAAATGCCTTCCTGAGGTCCTGAGCCTCAGCGACCTTTGTGTTGGGAAAACTCAAACTGCATCAACACTGCTGAGTGTGAAACCTCCTTTACTGAGAAAATCCTCTATTATGGTTACATTCTTTAGCATCCAGTGGTCAATGGCTAATATGCTGTACCCTAAACGTGGCTATAGGGAATTAACACTCAGCACCTCCAGATCCTGCTGCAATGGCCCTTTGCTTTGGACTTCAAAGGCAATAAAAAAGTAATATTGAGATCAAAGCCTCCCAGCACAATCACATTTTTTGAAGTTTGCAAACCATAGAAATTGGAGACATTTTAGTTCGCTGGCTCTTGTCATTTTTTTGAACTCCTGAGCACTTTGAGCCACTGTTCAAACTTTTGATATAAACTCGTGTCTTGATGCACAAGGATCTGAAGATGCAGGGAATTCCAGATTAATCCATGCTGACAGCAAGGGCCCTCATTACCTTTCCATTGATTTTGCAAGCTCTGGGGGAAAAAAAAAAAAAAAAAAAAAAGCAGCAGACACTGTTTTAAGGCTTTCCTGTGGCACAGGCTGCATCACACATCCAATTCTTGCTCAGTCACCATGACATGTTCATGTTTAATACTCCAAACTACAAAACTTCAGCAGTGAATTTTGATCAGGCCTTGAAATCCATATTATTTAGAAATCCAAAATCATACCAGACAGTGCTGTAAGACCTGATTGAGTCAAATTCCTCTTGAAAAGCAAAATATGGGCAAAGCAGAGAGCCAGGCCCTGAAGTGTGTGGAGACTGTGGAACAAAAGCTGCCAGCATTCCTTGTTCAGAACTCCTGAAAGTCACATTGCATCCCATGCTTAAGTGTTCAGCTTGGAACCTAACTTTGTATTTCCAGAGGACTGTCCTGAGCAGGTTAAGTGATTTCAGGTCTTGGCAATATCCAGGGTGCTGAAGGAGGGTAACATCCTCTTCCTACACCCCAGGGCCCTTGTAAAACAGGCTCTGTATAGCAATAAATCTGTTTATTTTTCTTATGGTGCTCCCCTTGCTCTCTGGCTGCTTGTGTTTTCTCTTAGAAAACACTTGATTGTCCCATTCTCTGTGTGTTTGCAGCATCATAAAGTGAAATTCACTCCATTGATCAGAAGATGACCTCCATCCAGTGCCTCTTAGATTAGAGATAACAGCAGGCTGCTGTCTCACTCAGAAATAATTTCTTTGGCTCCTTCAGCTCCTCTTTATTATGATTGCTCCCTAACATATCACTTAAAAACTGGAATGGAAAACAAATGAGGGTATCTTCTCCACTGTTTGTATTTTGACTTCCCAACAAACACAGATGCACACACACTGCAGCACTTGGTGCTTTAGAATAATTCATATTTTCCTGTGGAAGATGAAGAAAATATTTAACTGTAGACAAACGAGCTGAGGAAAGGGGTAAAAATGGATTGACATAAAACCTACATTTTGCCTGAGAGACTTTATGCTTTAAACCAGGAAAAAATGGGAGATGTACATTCATGTGAAATTTAAACTGTGCATACTCAGGAACAGGTTTTTAAATATCAGCAATAAAGATCATGTTGGAATACATTATCACATTCTGCACTGGAGCATGTGTTACATATTTATAACAAGGAAAGCGTGCAAGACTAATCATACACTATGAATAATGCCATGTTTTTCCAGGCAGATTTGCAGTGTTGTCCCAGACATTCCCTTCTGCTGGGGGCAGGAGGAAGCAGAGGCTGCTCCAGCACTCCCCACTCGCTGCTCAGCATCCTCTGCAGCAGGATCCCACTCCCAGGTGAGGTGTGCAGGGACATTGAGCTGAAAACAGGCAGAAATGTCTGTCTTATTTCGGCTGTTTCAGGCCTATTGCTCAGTGCAGGAGAGCTTCAGCTGGCAGCAGTTTGCTCCCAGGGCCCTGGATGGTGCTGCCTTGGCAAAGGGCTGGCGTTTCTGGAGGGGTTGTCAGCCTCAGGAAAGCCCCTCAGCTTCAGTCTCAGCATCCTCCACTTCCCCAGACTTTTCAGGAATGAAATAAACTGCTTTTTTCAACCCCCTCAAAACAAAATTTGGAGTGCCTCAGACACTGGAATGGGCTTTTGACAGCTGACCTTATTTTATCAAGTAATTTATAATTAAAGCTCCACAAATCCAATAGTGTCTGACACTAACACAGCTGAAATACTATATATATATCATCCAAACCATGACACTTTTGTGAGCTGTTTGCCCTAACATGAGCTACTCAGCACCAGCCCTGTCCAGTGTACTGAGCTGTTCCTCCTTTATTTAAAGACAGGGAGCTTTCAAAAGAGGGAGAGTGGAGAGAAAATGTGTTTATTCCTGGCTGTGGTGTGTGCCAGGGCTGCTTTCATGGGGTGCAACAACCTGCTCCATTCTCAGGCATCTATCTGCATGGAGATTCCTCTGCAAGAAATCTCAGACTGGGATTAAAATCCCACTTCTAACTGGGATTAGAATCCCAATCTCAGACTGGGATTAAAAGGGTGAGGAGGAGGACAAATCCTGGTGGCAGTTCTGGCCCTGGGCTAGTGGAAGGTGTCCTTGCCCAAGGCAGGGGATTGGAATGAGATGATTTTTAAGGTGTCTTGCAATCCAACCCATTCTGTGATTCTGTGACTCTGTGATTAATTCTTCAAGAAGAGGATGTGCCCAATGGGATTAAGGATCAGACACCACAAAGGTTGCCCATGAAGATCATCAATTTTTATCAATATTCTGCATCAGTAGACAAAAAAGCTCTCAAAAAAACATTGATAGCACACCTAAATGAACCTTTTTCACTTGGCTGGCCAGCTGTGACTCGGTTTAAACTTCAATTTTGTAAACAAAATTTGACTTACCCAGGCCTTAAAACTCAGCACATTCTTAAGAGAGAAGAGCAGCTTTTACCAAAGGTCACTCTCAACCACAAACCCATGGAATAAAGAAAGTCTGAGCATCCTCCATCTAGGAAAACATCATCTGGAATCATCTCTCTTGCATCAAGAAGGAAGTCCTTGGGAACTCTCCTCTGCTCTGGGGTTGCTCTGGGACTGAGGCTCAGCTGCAGATTTGTCCCCTGACATCCTGTGGAATAACACCAACGTTAATTCAGAAAATGTGTTCAGCACAAACCTTCCTGTGCACTCCAAGCTGGCCCTGAGCTCCCCTGTGCTCCCTTTCCAAGAAGAGATGGATTAATGACACCTCCACTTCCCTGGGGGTGTGAGGAGCCCAGATTGTCCCATGGCCAGAGCTGTTCTGAGCTGGCCAACCCCCAGGGCTGGTGACACACACGTCCCAGGGCAGCCCCTGCTGTAGTTTCAGACAATTCTACCCAATCTGATTTTCAGAACTCCCAAAAACACCCAGCTAAGTTGACAGACACGTTTGCTGTGTGACAGTGGCTCTGTGATGCTAATATTGGCTGTTGCCTGGCATTTTATCTAACAACATTTATATAAAAATTTCTGAAGTCTCTGATGCACCACACGATTCAAACCCAGCCCTTCCATTTGCTCCCCTTATCAATGTAAAGCTGGTGGTGTATCAAGTAATATCAGAGAAGATAAATGATGACACTGTTTATTTACAGTTTACATTCCTGCAGTCAATGCACCTCATGCAGGAATTGACCTGTGGAAGAACTATAGCAGCACATTATTTGTGCAGCAGTAAAATTGATGGAAATTGATGATGCCTGAAAAACACACAATTATAGTGTCTTGATTAAAAATGGAGCACATTTCAATGAACTTTTTCCCTTCTTCTCATGATTATGATACACAAGTACTAACATTAATGGTATTTTTTTATATAATGAACCATAAAATTACAGTTGGCAGTCAAGAGCACTCTAGCAGATAAGTAAGGCAATTTTCCTCATCATTTTTCCTTTTGTTGTCAATCTTGTTGCATAGCCCATTGCCTTTTCAATGAGCTGTAATGTGAATATTCAAGATCTTGCTTTTCCCCAGAGTATACATTCCAGTTGAAATAATTCAGTTTAATGCCACCCATTTTAATATGCTTTATTAAAAAAACTTCATATTTTTAGGTTTTCCACTCGTACCAGAACTTGCCTGAGCATTGACAAAGAGAATAATGGCATTTAAATTGTCCAGGTTTCAGGCAGATCAGCAAAATGCTTATTGAGCTTGCTGTGCAAACAGGCTTAAAAGTTTGGGTTTGATTTTGCTCTGACACTGCCTGTCTCTCTTTTCAGGGGGTTTTATGAAGTTTAGACATGTTTGAATACTTACCCATGTAAGTATGACAATCCAATTAACTCTTGCTTTAGACTAAACCAAGTTACAAGACACACACATTAGAAGCATTAGTGCTCATCTTAAAGCATTTTAGGAAATATTTATTTCATGCTATTTCCTGTGGTCTGGCAGTTTACAGCTCTTGACAGAAATTACCATTGCTGTAGGATGAGAAGTAAGTGAAATACAACAATAAGTGTTGTATAGCCTCATCTGTGTCTTACTTGACATAAAAAGGCAATAAAAATTAATATATTATATAGTTTTCAGTCAGGAAAAAAGATGTGAAGTCCTTTTGAGAGGAATTATCATTCTCATTTCTCACATGTAAACAAGTGACTGTGGTCCCTGCCCATTGGTGTTGGGACTAAATAATCTCTAAAGGCCATTCCAACCCTCTACCTTTCCATGACTCTGTCAGATATTCACAGCTTCCACTGGCTCCAGCATGAAGGATGAAGTCCAGGCTCCACTGAAGACAAAAAGTTGGTGGGTTTGCCATTCTCCAAACCTGCAGTGCTGGGTGAGATGGATCCTTCCCAAAACAAGTTAGAAAATATAATTTGTTGTGGCTGTGCTGCAGGATTTGCTGAGAAAGCTCAGCAGTCAGGGAAGGAGAGTATGCAGATAGCTCAGACATGATAAAGATCAACATTTAACATTTTATCCTCCCAGGAAGGGCACAGGCATGAGAAACTCCACTTCTGGATGTGCCCAGACCTTGTGCCCTCTGACAGTCTCTCTGATTTTGGCTCCTGCAAACCACCAGCTCTTCCCTGGTTCCCACTCTGAGCTCTCCTGATCAACCCACTGACCTTCCTCTATTATTTGGGGTTCACCAAAGGCAGATATTTTTGTTTCTTTACCCATTTAGTGATGAAGAACCACGAAGGTAAATAATCTGTGGATCAACAATCCAAATTTAGGAGGGGAGCCTTATTTGCATTTTGGGTGTCTGTCACCATGTGAAACACAACATTTTTCCTGGGGAGAGAAAAAGTCCTCCAGGGCCTCCTACATGGCTGATTCAAGTTTCTTACAGTTTTCAACTTGATTGATTTAGGGCTATATTCTGTAATATTTAAATACATTAAAATATCTTTGACTTCAAGTATTTTAAGCTTTACTTGAATAACCACACAGAATTGCACGACTCACAAAGATCTCTAATAACACAGTACAAAACAAAAAGAAAGAACGAGCTTAAAAAAAACAAATATAAAGACTTGAAAATAATCTGCAGGGTGAAAATGAGCCATCAGGAGCGACAGCAGAGATTGGAGAGTGAAGTGCTGCATTCTCAGGGCTGCAGCTGTGATCCACCCATTAAATGCAGAACATCTGGCAGCCAAACATCTGTGTGTGGGCTCAGGGATGAGCTCAGGGTGCCTCAGCCCTCCCTCTCCTCCAGGAGCTGCTCCTCATCCAAGAGCTGAGCCCTGGGAAATCCTCCCTGCTGGGCTGAGCCTCACCTGCTCCCTCCAGCACATGCAATTACCAGTTTTGTTTTCATGTTCCCTCAGCAGCTGATTCCCAAATGCTTTGGGTTTGCACAATTTACCTGAGACCATTTCAGGCCAAGATGGTTTTTAAGGTTTGTGAGTTACAATAGAAGATGAGCCAGTCTTGGATTCCCTCTGAGCAGGGTTATTGGGAATTTGGTTTATTTGTTTGCTTCTTGAATAATATGTTTTTTTTTACCCCCAAGGGTTCCTACCTGCAAGAAAACCAAAGTGGCAACTTTTAGTGAGTCACACCATCATTCTTCTGAAGAGAAACTGCTGTTAGAACTTCCTGGGGCTATTAATTCCCATTAGGAGCAAAGATGAGGCTCAGCCTTTGAACATGCAAAGTTTGCAAGAAACTGTTGTGCAGAAAGGAGGCCACCTTCCTGGTGAAAAAAAACAAAACAAAACAAAACAAAACAAAAAAACCAGATGAGGCCAAGCTGGCTGCCTCTCCAGGAGGCTTTGGAACAGGAGTTAGTTTTATCCAATTTAAAAGGAATGTGCAATAAACTCCAAGCACTCATGGAAGTACTTACACAATTGTATCAGCATAAAGTCACACAACTTCCTCAGTTTTCAGCTCCAAAGCTGCTTCCTTTCCTAAAATGTAGTCTATAGATTAAGTTGACCAAAGCTAATTTTTAGAAGAAAACACCAGGATGTTCTTCCCAAATAACTTCTGATACTGAGGAGCAAGAACCCACTGCTAATTTTGATGGCCCAGATTTTAAGTGTAAAAGTTGGTTTTGAGCCAGATCAAGTCTATAAAATAAATCAGAGTTAAGACAAATAGCAAATACATTTTGTTATGAGGTGTGAATGGTGAAATTTTCGTTTCTGAACTAGAATACAAGCTGGTGAAAACAGGGAGTGTGAAAAAGAAAGCCCTGTATGATGGCTTTTGATACCTGCCCATACAAAAGTCACAAGCAGCTGTGGCTAATCCTGCTCAGAGAGCTTAGAACAAAATGTAGGGCTGAGAAATGAAGAGTGTCAGCTTTGCAAGGAGCTAATGTGGCACAAGGTCAAGGTTGACAAACCAGACCCTGCCTAATGCCTCAAATATGTCCAGGGCAAAACAAGCCAAGAAAGATAAATAGATAAATGAAGAAACTGTCAGGCAGCTCCAGTCTAAACAATGGAACAATTTAAACTGGAGAGAATCATAATCTGAAGCAATTTGTTTTATACTGTACCATCATGATAAAGAAAATCTCTATTTTTCTCCATCAATTTGGGGTGTAAATGGGAATCTCAACCAAAAAAAAAAAAACCAAAAAACAACTACTGTCAGAATAAAAGTCACATTTCAAGGTATCCTTAAGGACAAGAGCCACGTTTTAAGCGCAGTGGAACAGCAAATATGAGAAAATAATTTTGGTCTGTGAGACTAAATAAAATGCTGCCAGTTATGCTCTTTGGAGGGAGACAGGAAATGAAATACAAGATCTGTTGTTCAGTCAGAACATTCTGGAAGCAAATCCATGCACATGCCCTGATGAGGTAAACTGCATTTGAGATCTGTTTCTAGGAGGAGGAGAGGAACTTTGAGCTTGTAAAGGATCCCTAATCAGAATCTCTCCTCTTCTGGCCACCAAGGAAATGAAAGGAGAGCTCAAAAATTGTTATTTCTCATGGCTTCACTAGCACTGGTTCTTCTTTTCTCTCAAAGACACCATAGGGGTCTTCACCTTGAGCTCCACAAGCAGAGTGAGAGCACACCCAAAGAGAAGACCCCACAAAAATAAATTGGAATAAATAGGTTGTAACGTGTACATTCTGCTCCATAAAAGTGGTGAAGTAACAGCGTGTGATAAAGCCAACAAGTGAAAGAAATTGAAACTTAAAATTCTCACTGATCCACTCTCATTTCACACTTCAGTTAGAGATTTTTATTTCCACTCGTTCAGGAGTCTCATATCTTGAGATTTTTCTCTCCCATTTTCCAGATTTTAATGAGTCTATCAAGACATTTGTATAACTCTGAGGAGAAGGTTATGCAAAGTTTGAAGTAAATCCAAATTGATTTTGAGTACAAGGCACTTTAACTTAATATCCATCTCCCTCTCCTAAAATGGTGCTTTACCACTTCACACTTCCCATCTCACATTGGTTATATTTAAATAAAACAGTTTCAGATCATATTATGTTATAGAGTGGATTTGGTTGGAAGGGATTTTAAAGCTCATCCAGTCCCTCCAAGCTCCACTGTCCCAGGTGCTCCAGCCCCAGTGTCCAGCCTGGCCTTGGGCATTTCCAGGGATCCAGGGGCAGCCACAGCTTCCCTGGGCACCTGTGCCAGGGCATCCCAACCCTCACAACAATAATTTCTTCCTAATATCTAATCCTTCTATCAAATCTAATATTCCTCATAGGATAAATAATCCTGGTGATGCTGAAATGCCAAATTCTTGGGGTCATGAATGATTCACCAGAGGTGATGCTCATGTGCAATGTTCCTATTGCTTCTTTTGCACTACAAAAAAATCATAATATAATATTTTTAAATTCATATTTTATCTTTTCACTGCTCACGTACTCACAGTACCAAAGCAATATCACAATAGGTACAAATATTTTGGAATTTGATGTCATAAAAAATTCTGAAGTAGCAATTTTTAATATTCTTTTCAATATTTGTTTCATTTCAGCTTCAAATATAGGTTGGAGAATTAACAAAAACAATCCTTGACAAACCTGTACATGATCATCAATATTTATGGTAAAGTTCTAGGTAATAGTAATGAAATCTAGGAAATTACTCACATGTTTAATGAGATGCATGAAATTAAGCAGTTTTTTGGATTGGGGGAGCCCAGATGTGATGGAGAGAAACACCACAGGCAACTTCAAAACACCTGAGATGCTAAAATTAAAGGAATTTCCTATCCCCAGCTGACAAAGCTCACTCATCCTTGGGCTCTGACCTGACATTTTGAGTGCAATATCCATGCAGATTTTATAATTAATTCTATTTTCCTGTGATTCTTGAAGGAAATTGCAGAAAGGGCGAAAAGTCACTGGCACATCACATCCCTCTAAGGTTACAGGGAGGGGAGTCTATAAAACTCAACCTAAAAAGCGGATTTTTTCTCAGAGGACACAAATGTAACAAGCTTTTCCTGATGGCAAAAATCCAATTATTGTAGTAAAGGTTGTGCTCAGTTATTTCTCACTTCATGTCAAAGCAAAATGTAAAATGAGGTGCCTGGGAACTCTGCTGCTCTACCTTTACTGCTGCATAAACTTACACTCTCCCTTTTTTGTTGTAGTTAGTAAGAAAACAGAAGGAAAAACTGAAAGGGAATGTCATCAAATACTGGCCAAGAATGTGATATATAGATTTTTTTTTTTTCATTTTTATTTCTCAAGAACTGCAGAGAAAAGTTTAGTGTAGATTGGATCAAATATATATTTTTCTTTGCTGACAGAAATAAAGTTATCTTCATCTCTATTGAATTTTTTTCTTAGATAGGAGTATATGTTAAACCAGTCCAACTGCTTTTTCTATTTGTTTGGCAGAGGGAAAGAAAAAATTCCACTCCAAACTAAAGGCTAAAGCAATTATTCCCGGCTGTATCTTTGTTTTCTGGAAAATGACAGTAGGGCTGGCAAGGAAAACTAAGTTATTTTTTAGGAAATCACATACAGTAAGAATTGGTGAATTTTCTGCACTGACCATTGAAAATGATGGATGCCACAATTCTCCCCCTCAATCACAGAATCAGTGAGGTTGGAAAAGATCTCAGAGATCATCCAAAGGGTCCAGGCTGTGCCCAGTCCCCACCCTGTGCCCAGCCCAGGGCTCTCAGTGCCACCTCCAGGAACCCCTTGGACACTCCAGGGATGGGGACCCCAACCCTCCCTGGGGAGCCCATTGAGCTCCAGGCAGTGTGACCTCTTTGGACACCTCCCTCACATTGCTAACCTAGTGACATTCCTACAGGTGCTGTGAAATGCCTTTTACCTCCTTTTTGTCCTTTTTTCACTTTCCTTTCAGATGTTGTGAGGGTATTTCAACCAATGCCCACCTGGCACTTCCACCAGGACGGGCTCCCATACCTGAAACACCAACTTCTCTGCTTTTTGGATCAAAAAAAAGAATTTTTCTTGCTTTTGGATGCTGACATACAGAATGTTGTTTCTCTTTCTGCAGTAGCTGATATTTCAAGGTTGGATGGGGCTTGGAGCCACCTGGGCTAGTGGAAGGTGTCCCTGCCCATGGCAGGGGTGACTGAGATGGGCTTTAAGGTTCCTCCCCAGCCCAAGCCATCCCAGGATCCTGTGGTGTCTGATAAACCCCTCCCATGCATCTGTTCTTCAGGATTTCATGCAGTGTCTGCATTAATTTTTCTGCTCAGGCACTCTAAAGCTGGGCTCCCTGCTTCACTCACACGAATAAATTATGGAAATCCATTTCAGAAGGTGTCTCAAACACACTTTGGGCAAGTCCAGCCCAGATCCTGCACTGGGACCTAAGCTGGGAAGCAATTCATGGACAGGACCAGTGCCCAAGAGCAGCTGTAGCAGCAGAAAATCCTGGGCTGCCTCCCTTTGCCAGGAATAAACCAAAGCACTGCTTAAAATCAGGGATTTTCCAGGCAGCCCACACTGACTGACCTCTCTTGAGATGACCTAACTCAGTGGAGGAAATTCTTTTTTTGGTATTTGCTGAACAAGACTAAATCAAACAAACAAACCAGAAAGCCACCACGTACTAAAGTCTGACCTGCTGCCTCTCAGACTGAACCAAACCCAGATTCTGCTTCACATCCAGAGTCATGAATAAGTTCCCTGTCAAATGGGCACTGCTAAGCCACGTTTAAAATGTAATTAAGCACAAAATCCAGCTGCCTTCATATTGAGGGGATAAAACAACACCCAATTCAGGAAAAGACAGAAAAATTGGGACCAAAACTTACATTTAAAGCAGTTTACATTAAAAAGTTCCTTAAAGAAATGACCATGTAACGTGAATACTCTATTTTGAAAAGAAGTTAGTGCTCACCAAGCTTCAACTGGGAAGGTGCTACATCCATATTTGAAAAGAATATGTTTGAACATATCAAGTGTGCATGTGTCTTCAGCTGGGGAGCACCATTTTGGTATTATTCTGTTGAAGTTGACAGTTTTTTGCTGCCTGCTAACAGTGTGACCTGTATTCAGACAGGAATTTCCCAACACAAGCATTAACATGTTGCTTTTAGCATGTTTTGGGAGGTGGGGTAAGCCCTTCCCAGCTGTTCAAGATGTGTTCCCATTTTAACTGTGATTAGGAAACAGCAAGAAGGGCTATCCTTAGTGATCCCACTTGAGTGTCTTCATTTGGATTTAGTTTTGGGTTTTCATCCCAAATAGTTCAGAGTGAGATCTCTTTCCTGGCTTGAGCCTTGATATTCAGTAACAACCAAAATGCACCTACAGTTAACAGGGCTTTTTCCACTGGAAACTCTTCCAAAACCAAGGGAGCAGCCCATTCTCAGAGAGCTCTGCAGGGTGCAGTTACATGTGACATAATGCTCAGTTAGACTAACACAGCACAGACAATAAACCACCATTTGTGGGCAGCCAGACCTCAAGGCTACCTCTGCACAAGTGTCCTTTGCTCACCTTTTAATAATGCTGTGACACTGCAGACGTGCTTACAGCAGCTGATATTTATTTACTGACCCCAATTTTGTGACAAAGGCCAGGGCTCTTTGTCAGACACCAGACAGGGCCTTGCCCACCGGCTGCTGTCACAGTCCTTAAGTCTATTTTCATTTATCTTCACAAAAAAAAAAAAAAAAAAAAAAAAAAAAAAAAAAAATCTGGCCCAAGTCACGAGCTGCAGGGCTTGACTGGCAACATTTAGAGCAGGTTCATTCCTCAAATTAAAATTTGATAGGGCCCTGGCTGTCAGAGCAATCTGCAGACATGGCAGGCTCCATCAGTGCTGCTGGCACCCTCTGCCCCCAGCCCTGTCTGCAGAGTCCTGGGCTCTGCTCTGCCCTGGGCATCACCAGCAGGAGCTTCTGCCCCTGCCTGCCTTCTCCTCCACCCCAGCACACCCTGCTGCCCTTCCCCTTTGGATTTCACCCCCTGCATTTTGTGCAGCCAGGTTTATGGTGGTTATTTATGCCAAGTCTCCATGGTGGGTGCATTTATCAGCTCAGCTGACAACAGGTATAAACCATTCCTTAAATACACTTGTGAGTGCAGAGCCAATAAAAGTACTGTAATCTGAGAAGAAAGCATCTTTTTGGAGGCAATCAAAGGAAAGGGACAAGTTGATTTGAAAGCAAACTCTGAAAAATAAAATTATTCCCGTGGAAAACTCCAATAATCTGGTTTTAATATTTAGACTGCTTTAAACAGCATGCAGATTAAATTTGATATAGATGGAACTGCAGCCTCTATTTATTTGTATTCATACATACAAGAGCAACATAAAACCCTCTGGAGTTCGTGGAGGAGTCTGTAGCAAATTTGCAAATAACCATATCTGCAGCAGCAGTGTATAATGGACCAGTATAATATACTGGGGAAAGCTGTCACTTGTTTGGCAATTAACACTGATATAGGAGGGAAAGGAATGAGAGGATATTAACAGATTAATCTTGGGGCCATTTAGACTGCACTGAAGTGAAATGATGATTTTTTCTCCCACTCCTGTTAGATCAGTGCCCTCTGCTGCTCAGTGCCTGGCTCTGGCAGCTCCACTGCAGCACCCAGCTCAAACCCACTGAAATGCAGCCACAGGCTGGGATTTACACTCAGGGAGGAGCCTTGCAGGGATCTGTGCCCTCAACACCACCTTTCCAAGGAAATACAGACAGCAGGGATATCTAGCAACAACCTCTCCTGACAGCATTGCCTGGAGATACAAACATCTCTCCATATCAGAAAATCATTTCATTGTTTTCAGAAATCAAACCCCCTCTGGTTGCTGCTAAGCTTCATCTTTTTCTCCTTTTTGATCAAGTGAAATGTTTTTTAATGCATTATGAAAAAGTGATCTGCATGTTCATATTGCAGCTGTACATTGAGATGTACATTCACTCTGCCATGAGACTTGGCTGCTCCAAGAGTGAGGAAATTCTTCAGGAGAGTAAAACCAGCCCATGGATTCACAAAGAAATGGTCCCTAACTTGCTTTCAGCACTTCTTACCCACAGTCAGGATCTTACCTGCAATTGAGTGGTGTCACAACTAGAAAAAGTCACAGAAAATGATGAAGATTCTATTAACTTAAAAATACACCAAAACCTTAAAAAAATAAAATAAAATTAAAAAAAAATAACAACACCAAACAAAAAAACCAAAACCAAACAAAACAAAAAAAACAAAACAAAACAAAAAACAAAAAACAAAAACAAAAAACAACAACAACAACAAAAAACAAACTACGAAAAAGCAAACCATTTACAAAAAGGAAAAAAAAAAAGTTAACTGGGAAGTTTGACAGCACCCTGAGTTTAAACACTGACTGTGAACACTACTTCATAAAGAATACAAAAGCAGATAGGAATTATTGGAGTCTGTTAATAAACTTTACATTTCATTCCTTCTTTTTAGATTGAATTTTCAGCTTATAAACTCTCTACAACTCCCTGAAAGGAGCTTGTAGCCAGGGGGAGGTCGGGCTCTTCTCCCAGGTAACAAGTGATAGGACAAGAAGGAACTGCCTTGAGTTGTGCCAGGAAGGTTTACATGGGATATTTGGGAAAATTTCTTCACCAAAAAGGTTTTTAAGCCCTGGCAGAGGCTGCCTTGGAGGGTTTTAAAAGATGTGCACACGTGGCACATGGGGACATGGGTCAGTGATGGGGTTGGCAGTGCTAAAGGAACAGTTGGGTTCAATGAGAGTTGAGAGTTTGAGAGTTGAACCAAAAAAATTCTGTAATTCCCTCCCAAAACATATCTAGAAAATAGAGAGGGTCTTCATTTCCCAACTTTGCTGCTTCTCACCCCCTCCTGTGCAGGATCCTGAGCACTCTGTCACTGTTTTCCCTTTTGTGGTATTGGAATATCTTGTGCTTATTCCAGTGGGGTGTTGATATTGCTCGGGAGGCAATCAGGAGAAAAATCACTGACCATTAGAGTGAGGGGTGGGAATGAGGAGCTGACAGCTTCTTCACCTGTCAGGAATCCTTTTAAATGGAGTGAACACACGTGGCAAGGACACTGGGATGAGGGACAAGTCTCAGTGCCTGGCTGAGCATCACAAAGAGCATCACTGACCCACCTGGAGCATCCCAGCATCAGCACTACAGGGAAAACTCACCAAAACACAGCTGCAGGGACAAAGGGAACAGATCCTACATTTCTGGGAATAAATGGACACCCACAGTGGGCTCTGAGTGTCCTGGATGTCACCAGCAGGCAGGAACCTCAGTGCAGAGCCACAGCCTGGAGCCGAGCCAGCAGCTCCCAAATAACACATCCACAGCAGCTGCTGGGAAATCTCTGGAAAACACAGGAAACAACCTCTCACCGTGCTCTTTTGTACAACATGCCACTTTTTTCCTGCACTTCCATGCTAATTAAGCTCCTGGCTGTGCCTCTTCCCCCCCGATCCTTGCCCTTCCCTGAGTGAAATGTCAGGATTAGCGCTGATTCAGGGGCGCTTTCGGGAGCTA